>SKCR01034663.1:0-62036 GCA_019454045.1 Zanthoxylum bungeanum
GACTCCTCTGAACTTGGTTTGCTCAACATTATCATCATCATGTATATGATGATGATGCATGAAAACAGTGGACCCATCATTGAGATTATGCCCCTAACCCTAAGCATGAATCCATGCCACCTACTAGAAGAAAAAAAAAATGGTGCGGACAGAACTTTATTTTCTAACAAATGCCACTTCCCAATTCATGGTTTTAGGCAAATATGCTCAGGAGACATTTTCCCAAAGGTATATAATTTATCTTTTTCAAAAAGGATTTACTTGATTCCATCTTCAATTAAGCAGGAAAAGGCTGACCATGCATAGACAAAATCATTGCTCAACATCACTGTTCCATGCTTAAAAGCTTTTGCTACATTCCTTTTTGCCACTTTTAAGGCACCTTTCTTATTTAAAATATGCTACACTTAAATAGAGGAAAGTGTATCAATTGAGTATCAAATGTCATGTATCTTATCTTATCTTTTACAATAGACTAACATAATATATTTTTTTATATACTTGGTGTCCAATAGTGTTTTTTTTTTTTTTTTTAATATATAAATTTAATGTTTTAATTAAACTACTACCGTTCTTTCTCATGATTCTATTCTCTTCTTTTCATGTGGGTCTTGCAATTCGCTTGACTATTACTCTGCTTTTTAACTGTAGTCCCCCAAAGATATAGATGCTTTGATGCCATTCTAATTCTAACTACGAAATTTCAAAAAAAAATATTTAACATTTGATTCAAGTAACTTATTCCTTCGTAACTTGGGCTCATAATCCAGTAGTACTCATATCTTCAAACTAAAAATTCAACTAAGAGATCAATAACACCTTAAAACACACTTATTTTTATCAGTTAATAGTCTTTTGGTGGTGGAGAATCTCTATGTATGTTCGTAACTTGGTCTCGTAGTCCAATAATACTCATGTTCTGAACAATTACGGAATGTGTAAATTCGAATCATCATAAACTCAAAGTTCAATTAAAGGATGGATCATTAGCACATTAAACATACACTTATTTTTACATAATTTAATGGAGAACCTGTATGCGTGCAATTTTTCTCTCATGCGGGCGCTCGTACGAATTTTTTATATAGATGTATGACATATCATGTACAATACCCCAAAAAATACACGTGAATTATACATGTAGAATAAAAAAACTTCATGCGGACACTCGCATCTAAAAAAATTATATGTGTGTGTATATCTCCCAGTATGCGTGAGAATATCTCTCCCAACATGTAGAGGTTGATGTTGAAGCTCATGCTCGACAGACATCTGGATTGTATTATAATGGTGTGTTTACTTATGGAACAGGAAGAAAAATGATTCTTATTAAGAGTGTTTATTTTTTGAGTTTAGGAATGAGAATGTAAATGGTGCAATTCACACAATTTTGGAAATATGGAATGAGAGTTTCATTTCCAAGAATGACCATTTTACATCTCATCAACCCCTAAAATTACCCTAATAAAATGATAATTTATTTATTATTAATAGTTAATAATTATCAATTGATGATTAATAATAAAATAGCAATTAATAAATAAATAAATAATAGATTTGTTAGTTTCATTTTTATTGGCAATGTTCGTAACAAAATAAGTTCAATTGAGTTGTGACGAGTCTTGAAGATCTCGGAGCAATTTGATTGGTATTTGGCAGACTGCATTGATGATATCAGATATGCGTTAGTTCTGCGTTCGTGTTTGTATTCAAACGAGTGGAATTTGTGTCACATTCGTGTTTGGGTTCGAACGAAACTTGACAGTAGTTTCTTGTGCGTAATGCGTTTTTATTTCCGTGCGAGCAAAACCTTCCAGTGTGTTTGTGTTCGAGGTGCGTTCGAGACTACATTCGAACGAGTTTACGCAACAGTGCACGTTCAATGGGCGTTCGAACGAAATTACGGAATTGGGTTAATTTGGATACGTTTTTTTAGCCAGTTTTGCACAAAGAAAAGTCTAATTTTACCCTACCTATATATATATATATATATATATATATATATATATATAGAGCCACCTTACCAGCTGTTGAAAGCACATTATTCAGAGTTACACCATCTTTTGTTTTCAATCTACTTGACAATTCACCTTGAAGACTTTATTATTCCTTTTGTCTTCTCTCTTTTGGTGAGATTGTGCTTTGAATTACCATCCATACAGAAACACAACCCTAAACCAATTTCCTAAACCTTTAGAGTTCTCAAGAAGGAAGATTGATAGTGAGAGTTTCGACATTACGAGTTCGCATGGTTAATCCGCTGAAAGACTTTAGAGGTTATGAAGAAGGTCGCTTGGTGCGGTTCTGAGGAGTTCTTAGGGTTATTACAATTTAGAAGTATTAGAGTCGGCAGAATTACTGTCATAGGTCTTATACCATCACATTAAGTTTTTCTCATATAGTGGATTTTGACTGGTAGCCTAGATACCCAAAATGGTTTTTTACTTGCACGAGTTTTCCACTTTGTTAACAAAATTGCTGTGTTGATTTTATTTAGTGCTTTGTTATATTTGCTTTGATTTATAATTATTAGACTTAAGGGTGCTTGTTGGTAATCCATAGTGACCATAATTAGGATCTCTCTTAATTTATTGTGAATCAATCCGCATAGGGTCAGAACCTTAGACTAATTTCGAATTTTCAAAATTAATATATAATTTTAACTAACAGTATTTTTGTAAAGGCCAACAATTCATTCCAATTATTAAACAAACAATTAATGAGATTATTACTTGATTCCGATTACGATCCATGAAACTTACAAGAACTTATTACATATTGATTTCAACCTATTCCGATTTTATCATAATCCGATTCTAACTCATTCCAATTACAAATACATAAACACACAATAAATATATTTATCTAGTCTATTCAGATATATTTCAGATTGTACCTAAAAATAATATAAAGAAAAATTCATTTTCTTTCACTTTATGTTATTGGTTTACAAAGAGGAAGGAAGAAGGTAAGAATGTTTAGAGCTACAAAATGCCATATATAAATATTCCAAATTAATGAATACATATTAGCAAGATTCAGAATTTCATTTCTTTATTTGACTTCTATATATCTTCTTAGCGACTAAACAAAGCATTATATAAAGGATTATCAAGCATCTCAAACATTTCTCTTTCATTATATTGTTTAATGGAGTCAAAGATTGCGGAATGGTGTGCTTCCTTCACTTAGATTTTGAACAGAAATTCAGCACAGAAATAAACCAAGACCAAAGCAAGGGGCTTATTAGCTTTTCCGTTAAGTCAATGAATCACAAAAAAAAAAAATCATAATTGCAAACTTGTTACCAAACAGTCCACTTAAAGTGGAGTTGAACCAATTTCTATCTTTAATTCACATTCTATTATTCTCTTTCACATTCTCTGTCTCAACTTTTTTCGAGCTTCTAGGAATTTAATCCTGGAAAAGCTCACCTTTGGTCCTTTGTGGGGTAATCAAAGAAGAAATGGGTCTTATCTAAGCCATTTTAAACTGAAAGGTCTTGGTCAACAAGCTTCTAAAATCACTTATACAAAAGCACTTTTGATTATTTGGACCTCGTCAACTTTTTAGATTTGGGATTAGGGCAGGACCCATTTGGCTACATGGATACATCATCAAAACATGTGTCTAATGGGCCGTTTCTGCCGACAAAAACACCTGTTGAAGCACAAAAAAAAATATTTTTCTGGTACAAATTGCTCCATGCACAGGGTCCGTTTAAGTGTACTTAATTAATGTTTTTGAACACAAAAATTTCAAAGGAAATTGATCCGTCGATAAATAAAGAAAATCCAGTGAAGTGACTTTACATTGATTCATTCATTCAATTCAATATATAGAGTCAATGCAACCTAACATCAATGAAATATCAAAAATAAAAAGAAAAACTTTGGCACCCACTATGAAGGGTCAATTAGATGCAAAACACTGTGGCACTTTCCTGAATAGTTGAGTAGTCTTGTTTCTTTTACCAGATGCTTCAAGAACATCTCATAGCTTCAACTTGGAGACACCATCATTATATTTTAGGTGTAAATTTGTTCAAAATTAAACTCCAGATATGTTCTAATCAAAATTAGTGCAGCTACAAAGTACCTCCATTAAAAATTAATGCGACGTTTGTCTTTCTTTCTAAACTCTCAATTGATACGAGTGCATCTACAGTAAAACCTCTATAAATTAATAATATCGGGACTATGAAATTTTATTAATTTAGAGATGAATTAATTAATTGATAAATTAATAATTTATCAATTTAAAGAATCCTTTTTCGATTTAGCTTGAGAACATGATTAATGATCTCGGTTACTGTAATAAAATAGATGTGAATCACCTGTTAGATTACTGGGATGAAAATGATGAATGTTCAAGAATCCAAAACTTAGAAGAAATTGTAGCTAGTGTCATTGAAAATCCCGTTGAGGATGAAGTTAAAGATGATGTAGTATATTTGGAACTAATCACGCGAAAGGAAACACTCATAGTGGCAACAACTCTTCACAAATTTTTGTCATAGTTTGAGAAGACAACACCAGAACTTTTGAATGCAATGAGAAAAACAAATTAGAGATGAAATCCACCTAAATTTAAATTTCAAGAAAAAAACAAACAACAATATATTCATATTTTACTAAATTGTCCTAATTATATTTGTAATTTTAGAAAATTATTAATTTATGATATTGAAGGGGCAATAGATTTATATAAGGATATTCCAAAAAATTATTATCTTATTGATTTATCAAAATTAATAATTTTATAAATTGAACCAAGTTGGGACCGGAAAAAATATTCTTTTAGAGAAGTTATTAATTTATCAAGTATTAATTTATGGAGGTTTAAATATCATATAATTATTATGAGGTGAGGATGTTCACATTTTATCATTCTCAGGAGAGGGCATCTGAATTTTTATAAAATGCGACGTCGACTAAAATAAAAAAAATATTCATATTGAAAACTTATGTTTTTGTCTTTTAGTGCATTTGAGTACGTATCTTTTTTTTATCATTAGAAGACGTTTATATTTTATAAAATGAGAGCGCTCGCATTCTCTGAATGACTATATATGTATATTGTTATAAATGTTTGGTGGATTTTCACTATTAGTAGGTGAATGCACTTCGACTTGGGTGAATGGTGAATGTATTTGCTAATGTACTTAGTGATTTAAATTAAATGTGATAGATTTATTTTCACTATAAATTCATGTACATATACTAAGAAACTTAAATTTTTCATATGGAACAAAATAAAGAAAATTTACTCTCATCTACGGTTTGCTATCTCTCTTCATTCTCATTATTTACCTAATATTTGAATACTTAATATCTAGTTTTATGATACATTATGAGTACGAACAAGCTCTGGTACAGAAAGTATCAAATTCTCTTAACTATTCTTTTATATATCTGATGAATGGTAAATAGATCACTATTTCCCACTCATTTAACCTAATATTTTGTATAGTTTCTTGAGTTTTGTGAATATTTTAATGTGTTTGTGTTATTTTGTAGATAAATAAAATAACAGGACTATCTGGAGGTAATTCGGGGCCAAAATAGTGAAAAATAGATAAAAGGGAAAAAAATTAAATTTCTTGCTAAAATGCGCCGTGCTAAAATGCGCCGTCTGCTAACGTGCACCGGAGACTGCTAACATACGCCGAACACGTGGACCAATCAGAGAAATTTTGCTATCATGCGCCTTTCATGTGTCAACATCACATCAAATATGCTAATGTACGCCGTGCCACATGTCACCATCATATGCTGTCGACAATCATCATCAACACGTTTCAATGCTGACGTCAGCGTCGTGACGTGCAACAACTTTTCGCCTCGCGATGCTGACACAATTATTGAGCTACCGATGCTGACCCCACCACGTGTCCTCATCTTCGAAAGTTTCGTGCCACGCATCCATCATCAACGGCGCGTCGTGACGCGTAATGTTCTATGCATCGCGACGCATGAGGCAAAATTTTACCTATAAATTGAGGCCGAATTTCAGAATTCAATTCATTCATTCTTCTAAGGAATTCCTTAAGAATACTAAGAAGATTGTATCTTGTTTGTTTATTTACAGCTTTCAGTATTTAATTTTCGTATTATCACTTTCTTTTATTTACTTTTCAATCTTTACTTTCTGTATTTAATTTCATTTACTTTTACGCAATAATACTTTCCTTTCTTTACTTTTCAGTTTTTACTTTCAGTAATGAGGAGGTAACGCCCCCCTGCTGGGGTAAAAAGTAAAGTTTTTATTACTAATATTTAGATTAATCTCCATTAATTATAATATATAAACTATTTAAAATTTGACTTAATGAAGATACCGCCTTCATGGTCTGTTGGACTTAATAAAATTGATTTTAACCTGACTAAACTGGATATCGCCTGTATGGTCGGTTGAAATTAATTATAAATTTGACTTAATCAGGATACCGCCTATATGGTCGGTTGGTAATATCACGCAAAGTTAATATATTATTATAAGGGAGATATCTAAATTAGAAGTAATAAAAACAGATCCTCTAACCCCCAACATTTTCTTTTATTGTACTTTTCCCTTTTTAATTTCCAGCATCTACTTCATTTAAGCTTTTACTAGTCTTAGTTATGTGTAGTAACTAAACCTGTTATCTGCGGTTGTGATGAATTTCAATATCACCGGTTTATAAGGGGTTATTTCATGTTTTGGGTAATATAAAGGTTTATTTATTAAGCCTTAGTCTTAATGCTTCTTGTTAACTGGTTATTAATAAGATTGATCTAGTAAACTTAAAATGAACTTGGAAAAAAGATTTTAGGTTTAAGCCTTAGACTCAATAGCCCACAATCTTCCTTGGGGATAGATAACCCTTTAATAGATTTCCTTACAGGATAGGAATATACCTGTCAGGCGGGGGTAGCAATAATTGGAACTTAATCTTAATGAATTCAGATAACTTGGTTGACATATGAATATGATTAATTGGGTTATTCTGGGTATTTGTATCTGACCATCGAAAGAGGCTTTTGCATAAATTCGTGTTCTAGGCTAATAAACCAATATATTACACAAACGTAAAATAACCACTTCATTTTTTAAAAAGATATTGGAAGGATTCACAACCCTAGATAGTTTCTTAATATTGAATTTTTCCTTAATTTACTTTCGCACTATTTTATTTATTCGTCTTTTGTTTAAAGTCACCATCCAATCAAACAACCAATCCATTAGATACTTGTAAAAATTTGGCTTCATAAATTAATAGCTTATGTATTAAGTCATCGTGGGATCGATACATTTATACTACTTGAACGATACATGCGCTTGCGTTATACGTGTGTGATTACGCTGGTCAAGTTTTTGGCACCGTTACCGGAGACTTATTTATTTTTTACTATTAATTTTGAGGTTAGATACCATTACTTGTATCTAATTTCTTTTTATTTTTTATTTCTGTTTTCTCGTGTTTCAGGTTCTCAGACACTACATGAGACGAACCAGAAGCTTTGAAATCCGTTCGCTTAACCCAGAAATTGAAAGATCAATCAAACATTTGAGAAGGGAAAGGCGAGAAGGCCAAGAAGTAATAATCAACATGGAACCTGAACCTTTTGAGGTTGCACCACCAATTCCCATTCGAGACAAAACTATTCCGGTGGTTGACAGCTTCATTTCCTGTATTGTACTTCCTCACTTACCAGCAAATGCGTGTGACATCAAAACATGCATTCAAATGATACAACAGTCAGTTCAGTTTGGGGGGGGGGGAATGTAACTGAAGATCCTAATGCCCACATCAGTAATTTCCTGGAAGTTTGTGGCACTTTCAATTACAACCGAGCAGCTGAAGAAGCAATGAGACTGCATTTTTTTCCATATTCCTTGAAAGACAGAGCTAAGGCTTGGCTACATTCATTACCAGCAGGTTCCATCACAACTTGGAACACTCTAGCCACAAAATTCCTTGCAAAGTACTTTCCACTAGCCATAACTGTAAAGTTGAAGAATGACATCACATACTTTGTGCAACATGACTCAGAATCCCTCTGCGAAGCTTGGGAAAGGTACAACTATTTGCTCAGAAAATGTCCTCACCATGAAATTGCAAAGTGGCTACAAGTCCAAACCTTATATAATGGACTTTCTGGAATAATGAGAACCACAATTGATGCTGCTGCTGGAGGAGCTTTAATGGAAAAATGAGAAGATCAGGTCTGGGACCTAATTGAAGAAATGGCCAACAACAATTCCTTGTGGCCAACAGAAAGGAGCATGATCCAAAGAATTGCTGGAATTTATGAAGTTGGAGCCAACACAGCAGTGAATGCCAAGCTGGATCAGATATGCAAATTCATGGAAACTCTTAGCATGCAAGGTAATACTGGATCTACAAGTTTACCATATGGAGGAGCACCAGAGACAAACCAACATGAAGAGACAGTGAATTATGTCAATAATTTCAACAGACAGGGGAACAATCAATATTCCAACACCTACAACTCAGGGTGGAGGAATCATCCTAATTTCGCATGGAGCAACAATTCAGGGCAAAAGAACAATCCACTACCTGGATTCCAACAGCAAAACAAAGGCCATGAGTATGAAAAATAACCAGGAATAACAGAAGTGCTGTCCCAGTTTAAAAAGCAAGAAGCAAAATACGATGCTTTAGCAGCTATGGTTCAAAATCAAGTAGCATTGAATCAAAGCCATTTAGCTTCTATTAAAGCATTAGAGAATCAATGAGACAACTGGCCAATGCTCAGAGTTACAGACCGCAAGGTTACATTCCTAGCAACACAGAACCAAAACCAAGGAACCGAGGGAAGGAACAATGTCAAGCCATTACTTTGAAAAGCGGTACTGAAATCAACAAAGATGTTGGAATCAAGGCATCCATTGAGGAAGTTTCAAAAGAAAGCAGCGAAGCAGTTCCACAGATAGAGGAAAAAGAAGAAAAGGAAAAAGATAAAGAAAGATTAACTCCACTCCACGTTTTCCACAGCGTCTCCAGAAAAATAAACTGGACAAACAGTTTGCTCGATTCTTGGAGGTATTCAAAAAGTTGCATATCAACATTCCATTTGCAGAAGTGTTGGAAGAAATGCCCAACTATGTCAAATTCATGAAAGATATTCTTTCACGAAAGTGGAGATTAGGAGATTACAAGACAGTAGCATTGACAGAAGAATGCAGCGCCATCATTCAGAGGAAACTTCCCCCAAAGTTGAAAGATCCTGGCAGTTTCACTGTCCCATGCACCATTGGAGAACGTTACATCGGTAAAGCTTTGTGTGATTTTAGTGTTAGTGTTAATTTGATGCATTTTTCGATTTACAGGAAACTATAGATTGGAGAAGCAATGCCCACCTCGGTCTCTTTGCAACTTGCTGATATAACACTCGCATTTCCAAGAGGTGTAGTTGAAGATGTGCTGGTCAAAGTCGACAAACTCATTCTCCCAGCAGATTTCATTATCCTTGACATGGAGGAAGACAAAGATGTACCTATCATTCTTGGGAGACCATTCTTGGTTACAAGTCGAACTGTTATTGATGTACAAAAAGGAGAACTGACCATGAAAGTGTAGGACCAAGAAGTTACCTTCAATGTTTTCAAAGCCATGAAATTCCCGAGTGATGAAAAAGAGGAGGAATATTTCAGAATTGATGTTATATATAGTATCATCTAGGATACTGATGCAATGCCACCTCCCATGGATAAACTTGAAGCTTGCATCACCAACATGACTGACAGCGAGCTAGATGATGAAAGTCTAGAACTACCGAAGAAACAGTGAATCAAGCCCTCAATTGAAGAACCACCGCAGCTGGACCTCAAGATACTTTCAAGCCATCTCATGTATGCATTCTTAGGAAATTCTTCTGAATTACCTGTGATTATTTCTTCGTCGCTAACATTGGAGCATGAAGAAAAATTACTGAGAGTGTTACGAGAACACAAAAAAGCCATTGGCTGGACTATAGTAGACATTCGAGGCATTAGTCCATCATTTTGCATGCACAAAATTCTGTGAATGATGAGTACAAACCTACAGTGGAGCATTAACGGAGACTAAATCCAATCATGAAGGAGGTCGTGAAGAAAGAAATTATCAAATGGTTGGATGTCGACATTATCTACCCCATCTCTGACAGCACTTGGGTGAGTCCTATGCAGTGTGTGCCAAAGAAATGAGGAATTACTGTAGTCACAAATGAAAAGAACGAGATGATTCCAACAAGAACATTGATTGGATGAAGGGTATGCATGGACTACAGGAATCTGAACAAAGCAACAAGGAAAGATCATTTCCCGCTACCATTCATTGACCAGATGCTAGACAGACTGGCGGGACATGAGTTCTATTATTTTTGGATGGATACTCGGGGTACAATCAGATTTCCATCGCTCTAGAAGATCATGAGAAAACCACTTTTACATGTCCGTATGATACTTTTACTTTTCGCAGAATGCCATTTGGACTATGTAATGCTCCTGCCACATTTCAACGTTGCATGATGACCATCTTCTCAGACATGCTGGAAAAAATATGGAGGTCTTCATGGATGATTTCTCTATGTTTGGAGACTCTTTGACCACTGCTTGTAAAATCTGGAAAATGTGTTACAAAAGTGCGAAGATACTAACCTTGTACTCAACTGGGAGAAATACCACTTCATGGTACAGAAAGATATCGTCATGGGACATCGAATCTCACAAAAGGGAATCGGGGTAGATAAAACAAATATCGAGACAATTGAAAAACTACCTCCACCAATAACTATCAAAGGGATTCGTAGTTTTCTCGAACATGTAGGCTTTTACAGGAGATTTATCAAAGACTTCTCAAAGATTGCTAAACCTCTATGCAATCTTCTGGAGAAAGATGTGCCTTTGAACTTTACCAAAGAATGCAACGAAGCTTTTGAAATCCTGAAACAGAAGCTGATCTCTGCCCCCATCATAGTAGCACCGGACTGGACTCTTCCATTTGAGGTGATGTGTGATGCTAGTGATTTTGCTGTAGGTGCAGTTTTGGGACAACACAAAGCAAAAAATTTCCATACCATTTACTACTCCAGCAGAACTTTGAATGAAGCTCAACTCAACTACACAACCACTGAAAATGAGTTACTTGCAGTTGTGTTCGCTTTTGATAAATTCCGCTCGTATCTGCTGGGTCCCAAAGTAGTGGTCTACACAGATCATTTAACAATCAAATATTTGATCATGAAGAAAGATATCAAACCCAGATTGATCTGTTGGGTGCTTCTACTGCAAGAATTTGACGTGGAGATCCGAGACAGGAAAATGACATAAAACCTAGTGGCAGATCACTTATCAAGGCTCGAGAATAGAGAAATAGCTGGCAAAGAACTGACAATCAAAGAAACTTTTCCATATGAATATTTGTTTGCCATGAAACAACATGATGTCCATTGGTATGCTGACTATGTAAACTACATAGTATCGGGAAAATGGCCGTTGGAATGGACACATCAGCAATGGAAGAAAATTTTCAAGGAAGTCAAACATTATATCCGGGATGAGCCGTACATATTCAAACGTTGTGCTGATAAATTACTGAGACGTTATGTTCCACAAGAGGGGGTCAATAGTGTCATGCATCATTTTCATTCATCACCATACGGTGGACACTTCAGTGGGAATAAAACTGCAGCCAAAGTCCTACAGTCAGGTTTGTTCTGGCCCACTCTTTTTAAAGATGCTTACTTATTTGCTCTTCAACGTGACATGTGCCAGAGAACGGGAAATATTTCGAGAGAAATGAAGGACCTCTGCAAAATATTCTGGAAGTGGAGATATTTGATGTATGGGAGATTGATTTTATGAAACCCTTTGTTCCATCATTCGGAACCTGTACATACTAGTTGCAGTAGACTACGTCTCCAAATAGGTTGAAGTAATTTCACTGCCATCAAACGATTCAAAACTGGTGATAAAATTCCTTAAAAAGAATATTTTCACTCGCTTCGGAACACCTCGTGCAATTATCAGTGATGGTAGCACACATTTTTGCAACAGATACTTTGATGCACTTCTATCAAAATACGGAGTTACTCATAAGTTGCCACTGCTTACCATCCACAGTCAAATGGACAGGTTGAAGTTTCAAACAGGGAGATCAAAAGAATCTTGGAGAGAACCATTGGATCAACAAGGAAGGACTGGTCTACAAAACTGGATGATGCATTATGGGCCTACCGAACAGCTTACAAGACACATATTGATATGTCCCCATATCGAATGGTGTTTGGGAAAGCGTGCCATCTACCAGTGGAGCTTGAACACAAGGCGTACTAGGCATTGAAGAAGTTAAATCTTGATCTACAAGCAGCATGAGAGAAAAGACTCCACCAACTCAACGAATTGGAGGAATTTCGCCTACAGGCTTATGAGAATGCCAAACTGTACAAAGAAAAGACCAAGAAATGGCATGATAAAAAATAGTGCGCAGATAATTGGAGCCAGGACAACAAGTGTTGTTATACGATTTGAGGTTGAAACTTTTCCCTGGAAAGCTGAAATAAAAGTAGTCAGGTCCATTTGTGATTACTCAGGTGTTACCCTATGGAGTTGTTGAGATATACAACCCCAAGTCAAACAACACATTCAAAGTTAACAGCCAGCATGTCAAACACTACTAGGGAAAATCAATTGAGCGACAAAAGAAAGTGTCACACTTTCAGATCCAGCCTAACGTTCGGGCAGTCATGTCTAGCTGACGACGTTAAACTTAGCATTAGCTGGGAGGCAACCCATGCAATTTGTGTATATATTGTGATTTGGTGTGTTTTATTTTTGTGTGTTTAATTTTTGTAGGTAAGTCACATTTCAGGATGGAAGACGTTCTCGCAAATCTTCACAAGCAATTTCCTTTTCTCCCTAAAAAATCTCTCATGGAAGTCTACAAAGCTCGCTTGGAACGGATGAGACTACTGATGATCAAAGGTATTCCTAATGACATTCGTTGGATTATTGAAGCACGGGTCCGATTGGCAGATGAGTCCTCTGACTCTTTTATTTCATATCTGCCTGGTTTAGAAAGAAGCACCTATGCTAAAAATAGAAGAGCTAAAAGAATGGGTGTTTGCTATAAATGTGCTAGTATGACATGTAATACTCGTTGTCGTTATTTAGGAATGATGTCTGATAATTGTGAAGATAAAATTTAATTCATTAGGGATGGCTTGAGTAAGGAGTCTTTAGATGACATATCTAAGACTATTGAGACGCATTCCAGTGGATATATGCATCATGCAATTCACATGTTATATACACAATTTCGAAAAGAAAGACAACGGTTAAGTCTCGGGAATCTGACTCTAAAATACCTTGTTTGCCAATTTATAAGAAAATTGGATGGGAAGTTTGTCCCTGACGCATAGACGTCATTCCAGCCGTTACTTCTTGTAAATATTATTTTCTCTTCCGAGGCCAAGAAAGATGTGTAGATCTGAGGCGGTCCCAAGCGGCAAAGGCATCCTGAATGAATTATAGAATAACGGCGGCACCTTACGAAAAAATGAAAGTCAAACACCGAAAAAATGAGAAGTATAAACACTTACAGCCTCTGGAGCTGGATCGAACGATGATGGCACGTCAGCCGTTGGAGTCACTTGAGCAATAGTAGGGGTGGTCGAGGACAACTCATCAGTTGAGAAGATCATGGCAGTTTTGCAAAATTTGGAAGAGATGAAGGATGACTACCCACAAAAGAGATGGACTGGTCGTTTCTGGAGGGCCAAAAATTGGAGGGATTCTATGTGTTAAAGGGGAGGAAGAGCTATATTGAGTGAGCTGAAAAGGACTACAAGGTGGAGACGGCTCAGGAACGCACATTGAGTGCAAAGGGTCATTGGCTGCAAAGGAATCGGTTGAAGAATCAAAAGAATTAGAAGAATCATAAACATCAAAAATTCAAGCTTTACGATGATCAGCTTAACCAGCTCAGAGCGAATGAAAGATCCAGCCATCTCCAAAATCCTAAGTTCGTCCTGGTTACCAACCGTCTCCCTGAAAGAACCGTTATGCCCATCAACCATCCATTTGAGGATTAAATGGGGGGACAAACCGCATAAGGTAAGTCCACTCAAGGTCTTCGTCGGGATCTTGGACATTAGGAATTGAAGACTGTATGGGACGATAGTCAAAAAATAGGTTATCTGGGTGGTATCTAATAATTGTGATTTGTTTTGCTATTTTCTTTTATTTTATCTGACAGGATCCAAACTTTTTGACTTTCACGATTTATTTTACTGTTTAACTAATAGTTGTCATATGGTAGTTACTAGTGCTATTATTACTCACCCCTTTTTTCAGGTGTTATAAATTCAACTCATCATTGCACTCTTGAAGACATCCAGATTTGAGAAAGAAATACAAAAAAATATGGAAGCAACTTCAAGAAGACGAGTTGTAAACATCTATGTGTTTTGCGGTACCAATGTTGGTTCTAAACCAGAATTTGTTGAGGCAGCACATGAATTGGGTCGAGTCATAGTTGAAAGGAATATGCACTTAGTATATGGCGGTGGCAATCTTAGACTAATGAGGATTGTTTCGAGGGCTGTACATGAAGGAGGTAGTCAAGTTATGGGAATCATCCCAAAACCTTTGGCGGAGGCGAATATTATAGGACCATCGAACGGAGAGAAACTAATCGTGTCAGGTATGTCTGAACGACTGGTGGAAATGATTAACGGTGCTGATGCTTTTATTGCTTTGCCAGGTGGCTTGGGCACGATGGAGGAAATTTTTACAGTACTATATTGAGCAAACTTGAACATACACCAGAAACCGATTGGACTATTTAATGCTAGTGGATTTTATGATTTTCTTTGTGTGTTTCTTGATGATGCCCGGAGAAATGGGTTCGTGTCAAAACCTGTAAAAGATCTATTCTTCACTGCCAGAACTGCCAATGATTTAATTGACCAAATCTTAGCATTTGAACCACAAATTGACTCTATACTTTCCAAGATAATCTGGTCCGATAATGATCGTGGTAAGAAGCGTTGGATAAATCTGGATCTTAACCTTTAATTTCATTTTAGATGTAGAATTTCACCTAACCAGGTACTATCTTCTAAACTCTTCTTCTACTTTTTAAGACATTGGGGACAATGTCTCATTTATGTTTGGGGGATGGGAATAGTTGACTAGTATATTGTTTTTATTATGTTGTTTTTATTTGATTTTTAATCAAAATATTTCAAAAAATTCAAAAAAATTAAAAAATTTAAAAAAATGTTTTGTTTTGTGTGTTTTTAATTTGACTAACCAGGTGAAATTGGTGTGAGATAGCTGTGTTAGGAATTTCCACTCCTGAGACGTATCTCAACCTATTTCGTAACAAGTTAAATGTTTGTTTATTTCATTTTGAATTATTTAATTTGTGAATTCTCCATAAAACTGACTAAAATGGATCTTCATATGCTCAGTTGACAGGTATTATCAACATGCATGGTAACATACAGACATGGGTTGTAATTGAAAATTTGTAATATTCAGTGCTATAGTTTAATTGGATGAAGCATCTAAAAAAACGATGCGATAAAAAAAACACATACACACACATCTAAGATCCGAGTAATTAAGTCCTTATGGGTGTTTTAACACCTAGTGCCCTAAAACCAACTGGTTTGAGAGTCACTGACCCAAAGCTCGCTACATGGATCAAAGATGTTATAAAAATAAAAAGAGACATCTGAAATCCGAGTAATTAAGTCCATAAGGGTGTCTTAACACCCAGTGCCCTAAAGCCAACTGGTTTGGGAGTCATTGGCCCAAAGCTCGCTACATGGATTGAAGATGTTGCTTTATTTACTTTTCGCAAAAAAAAAAAAAAAAAATATTTCATTGCTTAAAAAGGTGTGAAGTCTGATATAACTTTAGGACAAAAATATTACTCTCTTTTTCAACTACACTTATGAATATTGTGGGCACAATGAGTTGATTAATATTTTGTTGGTTGTGTATATGGAGAATGATAAAAATAATCGGAGAATTTACTTATTTGGTAATTTAGAAAGAAAGAAAACAACTACTAACTTGGATAATGAGTTTCACCAGCTTAGTCACTAACTTATTTATTCTATTTTCTATTGTCTTTTTGCTTTTGTGTGCATTAGTTTTATATTGACGTTTGTGGGTATCGTTGTTGTTAGCCCTCACGAGACTACAACTCGTCCACTAGGGACACCTATGGATTTAAAGGCTTGTTGCATACGCTAAATGCAACCGTGATCCCTACGAAAGTGGCTTAGTTTAATTTTATTTTAAAGATGTTTATTTTATTTTATTTTTATTTTGTTGTTTTGCTCGAGGACTAGCAAAATGTTAGGTTTAAGGTGTGATGAGTGGTAAATAGATCACTATTTCTCACTCATTTGACTTAATATTTTGTATAGTTTCTTGAGTTTTGTGAATATTTGATGTGTTTGTGTTATTTTGTATATAAATAAAATAACAGGACTTTCTGGAGGCAATTCAGGGCCAAAACAGTAAAAAACAGACAAAATGGTAAAAATGTAAATTTCTTGCTAAAATGCGCCGTTTGCTACAATACGCCGTGCTAAAATACGCCGTTTTCTAACGTGCGCCGGACACGTGGACCAATCAAAGAAGTTTTGCTATCATGCGTCATTGCTAACATGTGCCTGCCACGTGTCAACATCACAACGAGTCTGCTAACGTGCGCCGTGCCACGTGTCACCATCACATGCTGCCGACAATCATCATCAAAACGTGTCAATGCTGACATCAGCGTCGCGACGCGCAATAACTTTCCACGTCGTGATGCCGACATAATTATTGAGCTGCCGACGCTGACCCCGCCACGTGTCCTCATCTTCGGAAGTTCTGTGCCACGCGTCCATTATCAACGGCGCGTCGCGACGCGCAATGTTTCACGTGTCGCGACGCGTGAGGTAAAATTTTGCCTATAAATTGAGGCCGAATTTCAGAATTCAATTTATACTTTCTTCTAAGGAATTCATTAAGAATACTAAGAAGATTGTATATTGTTTGTTTATTTACAGCTTTCAGTATTTAATTTTCGCATTAGCACTTTCTTTTATTTACTTTTCAGTATTTACTTTTTATATTAATTTCATTTACTTTTACGCAATAACACTTTCCTTTCTTTACTTTTCCGTTTTTACTTTTCAGTAATGAGGAGGTAACTCCCCTTACAGAGATAAAATGTAAAGCTTTTATTACTAATATTTAGATTAATCTCCCTTAATTATAATATATAAACTATTTAAAACCTGACTTAATGAGGATACCGCCTTTATGGTCGGTTGGACTTAATAAAATTAGTTTTAACTTGACTAAATTGGATACCGCCTGTATGATCAATTGGAATTAATTATAAATTTGACTTAATCATGATACCGCCTATATAGTCGGTTGGTAATATCACGCAAAGTTAACATATCATAATAATGAAGATATCTAAAATAGTAGTAATAAAAGTGGATCCTCTAACCCAACATTTTCTTTTATTGTACTTTTCCCTTTTTAATTTCCAGCATTTACTTTCCAGCATTTACTTTATGTCATTTACTTTATTTAAGCTTTTACTAGTCTTAGTTATGTGTAGTAACTAAACCGTTATCTGGGGTTGTGATGAATTTCAATATCACCGGTTTATAAGAGGTTATTTCATGTTTTGGGTAATATAAAGGTTTATTTATTGAGCCTTAGTCTTAATGCTTCTTGTTAATTAGTCATTAATAAGATTGATCTGGTAAACTTAAAATGAACTTGGAAAAGAGATTTTAGGTTTAAGTCTTAGACTCAATATCCCACGATCTTCCTTGAGGATAGATAACCCTTTAATAGATTTCCTTACAGGATAGGAATATACTTGTCAGGCGGGGTAGCCATAATTGGAACTTAATCTTAATGAATTCAGATAACTTGATTGACATAAGAATATGATTAATTGGGTTATTCTGGGTATTTGTATCTGACCATCAGAAGAGGCTTTTGCATAAATTCGTGTTTCAGGCTAATAAACCAATATATTGCACAAACGTAAAATAACCTTCATCTTTAAAAAGATATTGGAAGGATTCACAACCCTAAATAGTTTCTTAATATTGATTTTTTCCTTAATTTACTTTCGCACTGTTTTATTTATTCGTCTTTAGTTTAAAGTCACCATCCAATGAAACAACCAATTCATTAGATACTTGCAAAAATTTGACTTCATAAATTAATAGCTTAGGTATTAAGTTCTCGTGAGATCGATACATTTATACTACTTGAACAATACGTACGTTTGCGTTATACGTGTGTGATTACGCTGGTCAATATCTTATTATTTTTTTACCCTAATTATTTTATAAACATATCTCACCTCACAAATTTGAGATTGATGCTCTTAATATATCTGTTGATATTATTATCAATTGATCTTGGATACTGAAATTCTATGGGCTTTAGTAACATAATAAAAGGTGGAAAAAACAAATGCTATATTTTTTCTACACCATCATCTCCATCCAGCATTTAAAACTGAATATATATATATTTTTTAAATAATTAGAAATCCCACTGTCAAATCATCCATTCCGGATTTAAACGGAGCAGGTAAAATTTCCGACTGTCTCAGACTCTTACAAAAAACATACTCCCTGAATTTGAACCCAAAATCTCAATATAAGATTTTGAGCCCTACAACACCAAGCCATGAAAATATTTAAAACTGAATATCTTATTGTTAAGAACCCAAATAATGACGATATATTTCTTTATATTTGTTTATTTATTTAACATTTGAATATAAGTATATGGCTAGCTAGGGTATTAATTACTCTCACATTTGATTATAGCTGCCGCGGAACTGCAATGATGAATAGGTGCATAAACGTCAGAATCTTAGGTATAATATTTTGAATACATTATTGGGCTCAATTTCAGCTTTTTTCCCCTCTGAGGATGACGAAAAGGGAAACACTGGGATTTATTATGAGAGCTAACAGCACATGGTTTCGAACAGCATCACACATCAGCCTCTCCTCAATAGTGGCAATCACATTTTCATATGCATTTATTAATATCGGTCTCTTAGGGTTTAGTGTTCGAAGCGCCAATTCAGATTGTATTTATATCCGATTCATGAATATAAATAATTATTTTTCATAATATTACGTATTAATGATAGTGTTGTGATATAAACAATCACAATAGAGGAAAATTGAGAGGAAAAATCTTTTTTATTACTCAACAAAAGAATTACAAAGTTATTTCAAAACTTTACAAAAAATCTATCAACACTCTTTACTCTCTATATTACCTTACTTTGTTTTGGGATTTCTGGGATGCTTAAACATGACTCTGAGGCTCCTTTTATAGGGCCAAAAACGTGTGCTATAGTGCCACACGTTTTGGCAGAACGCGTTTTGCCAACTTTCAAAACATCAGCTGGAGTCCAACAAATCTCCCCTCGGTGAAGATTTGCCCTAAAATCTGAGCCGACCTCAAATCACCCAAATCAGATCCTCAAAAGGAACCACTCCTAGCTGCATCTGAGTGACTGCCTACGTACCCCATTGATGAGCGAAAAATATAACAATATTTACCGCCCCTTTTACCTAATATTTTGTTTAGTTTCTTGGGTTTGATGAACGTTTTGATGTGTTTTAGTTTATTTTGCAGATAAAATAAAATTGGGACTCAATGGAATCATTTAGGACGAAATGTGGAACAAATAAGGGCAAAAACTGGACTTGACATATGAATTTTGGAGGTTGGAAACTTGAAATGACGTTCTAACGAAGTACAATTTCGAAAATTTCAACTCTGCGCAATTTTCCTATTTTTGCCATAACTTTTTACTCCATATCGGATTGAGGTGATTCAAGTTTTCTGTTGACAGTTAATAACCCATAACGTCACCGTTTGTAAAAGATATGTGTTTTTGTACAAAATTAACTATGTAGTAATGAAATTGCCTTTTACCGTTTTGTAATTATTTACTTTGATATATAAATGGTAGAGGTCCTTATGATTAATTCCGGATTGAGATGATATGAGACAGTATCAATCCATAAAGGTTTAATCATTAAATATACATAGTCGTAGTATTATAGAGATTGGACATCGATAATGCGGAATAGACTAGTATTGCACTTGTGCGCGTTGTGAGGGCATAACAACATAGTTCTCATATATTTAAGTATTGGATACTTATGCAAGTGCGATAGGAGGTTGTGTTTTACCGATGGTACGGAAAACAGCTTCGCTCTGGATAGACCCCGTGAAATCCCATTGGTAGTATGTATATGTGTCTATGGGAGTCCGCTTCAGGGTATGTGTATTTGGTCTTAACCTGAGACTTGCATCGCTAGTACTTGCGACAATCGGTAAACTTTGGTTTTGGTCGTCTAGGGCTTTAACAGGTTCTGTGTATGCCTCTTCTGGGTTTATTGAGAATCGTAGTGTATTGGATGTGATATCAAGATGGAAGTATCACTTCAGACATATGAAGATGATGATCACGCAGGGATTCAGAACTGGTTCTCTATTGTGTTGCAACCATCGGGATAATATGACAAGGTCATTATTATCTGATTCAAAGAGACTAGTTGCTAGATATCTGATATGTGCTTCGTATGGGGCAGACACTATTCCAGCCTCAGGCCTTGCACGTGACATCCGATATTGGATCGCAATATACAATACTACGGTATACTACGCCTGATAAAGATCGTATATTCCAGTAAGAATATTTCTGGAGAATTGGGTAGGCATGACGCTTTGCTAGAAGCCAACCTTGTCTCGTAAATCGGTAAAAATGTAGTACGAGGTATGTACGTGTTCGGATAGTCCGACGACCGTATTTACTGCCAACATATCCAGGGATCTCTTGGGTCGCTTCCCGAAGATTCACCGATGACGTATGATTCGAGCATGATTAATCTGGGATTAATCGCGGAGACACTTTATCTTGGATAAAGTACTATTTGAAGAGAGAGAAAGATTAATTTGGAATTAATCGACAAAATGATATATTCGATATATTAAATGAAATTGGATTTCGACGCGAAATTAAAATTAGGTTTTAATTCGGGCAAACGAGTTAATTTAGAATTAATTCGTTAGCGACGTGAATAGTAATTTCGCTAGGCATAATTATTTAATTACGTCGCGACGAAAGTTCGTTAATTCGAAATTAGCGAAATCGAGCCCAGAAGTGTTTGCGGGGCTACTCGTATTTTGAATCAAGTGGGGCCCACAAGTCACATCGCGAGTCATATCACTTGTCATTTATTTGTGATAGATGTCAAAGTCACTTTTTGGTGAGTGACATGTTGTCACTATTCATGATGGAGTTAGGTGTGGCCATTTATTACAATTTTGGAGCCAAAATGCTTTTTGACTTTTTGAAAGTTAATACCAAATATTTGGTAATGTATTTTCATTCCTTCATACGGTTTTAGAAGCGAAAAAAAAAAGAGAAGAAAAATATCTCCTCCTCTCTCTCCCAAGGCCGAAACTGTGAACCAGTTTTTGCTCTCCATTTTCTTCATTTTCTTAGCCAAAAGTGTGAAGGAAAGGTGTGAATCTTTGTTGCAAAAATTCACTAAGGGCTAGCACTCTTCAAGGATCATCAAGAGGTGATAGGGAAACCTATTCAAGAGCTTGGAAAAATCAAAACAAAGCTTGGAGCTTCTACTTTGTCTTGGCCGAATCTTGGAGCACCTTGGAGGAGTTCATTTTGTTCATCAACAAATACAAAACCGATCGATGTAAGTGTGTTTCCGCCACTCTTCTTCGTTATTCATTCGCATTTCTTTGTTCATTATGATCTTGGGATTAATCATAGAAACCAACAATGGTATCATTGAGCCTAAAATGAGCATGAAATGTATTAGGGTAAAATTTGGGGAAAATCCATGTGAGCATGATTTGATTAAATTGAATGGTTGAGTATGCTTGTATGTTGATGAAATGAGATGTGATTGGATCAATTTCAACAAATTGTGATTGGATCAAAATTGCCCCACCTTAGGCTTGGCCGAATGCTTTAGATACCCTAGGCTATTGGAAAATTTTGTTTTGATGATCATTGGATGAGTTGAAACGAATGGAAAAGTCGATTTGTAATGCGATCAGATTGAAAAATGAAATCGGACTTAAGCTTACCTTGGTCGAGAGCAATATGGCATGTATGGACTTGATTTTTGATTCAAAAATTGTTGGACAATAATTGAACAATTAGATACATAATTAATTGGTAAATTGTATTTCAGAAATATTGATTTAGTTAATAATTGATGTATTACACTTTAATTAACTAAGTTATAAAATTTGGAATTTGTAAAATTTGGTTAATGGGCTTAATTTTGAATTGGGCTTGAAATTATTATATTTGGGCATAATGGGATTGGTTGGGCCAAGTTGGTTTAGGCCAATTGGATTGGATCCTAATTGGGCCTAAATCATTCCATTAAGTCCAAATGTAATAAATGGGCTTTAAAGTTTAATTGGGCCTTATGGGCTTGATATTGGTTTTATGGCAAATGAGGGTGATTCCTTACTTGGGCTTGGTAATTGGGTTTGACCCACATTGACCAAAGCCCATGCCTTTTGAAATCAATTGAAAGCCCATCGGACTTTAATTAAACGAACATTGGATGTTAGTTGGGCTTTGAGACCCGATAGGATTAGATTTGGAATCTAAGTCGTTAAAGCGCATTAAAAAGTGTAAATATTTAATTTGGAATTAAATAATAGAATTAGTATTGAATACGACTTAAATTAGATTTAACGAGTAGTTCGATATAATTCAAGAATTCATACTTTGAGTACTTATTCTCAAACGAGTTGGACTCACGCAAAATCAAATCGTTGTTTGAACATTGGATGATCACATAATTCAAAGACTAATTAATTGGATTAGATTGGTTGTAATGCATGCTATGAATGAATATATGGATGTGTTGAATGAATAGCGTATATCGAATGGATATTAGAAGGGAAAAGGTAATTTTGGAAATTATTGTAAATTTGGAATTTATAAATTGGACCTGCGTGTCCAGCCTTATCTCTTATTATCTCTTTGTATTCTCTTCTCACCTAATTCCCCTCAATGTTAATGAGGTTTCTATTATTGTATTATGTAATTGGGTAGAAGTAGAATAATGCTAGCCGGGGAGAGGAAATTGAGTGATTTGTTCTAGGAACAATCTTTTTAAATATCCATCCGCATATCGTTATTAATTTACTTTTCGTGTCTTATGATGTTTTAGAAGCATGCTTAAGGGTGTATGATGAGACCTTAACAAAGATAATAAATTGGTTGCCAATTTACCGCGAAAACCCTCAAAACATATTAAGCGTTTTTCCTTCCGTTGAGTGATTCTTACTCAAGATCCAAAGTTGGCATTGGTTTGTTGGCCAAAGTCAAGACCTTTGTCAATTGCGGATGTGTTTGAATCATGAGATTTTTGTTCCATATCGGTGTCTTGTCCAAGTCGTGATTTGTTGGCCAAAGTCAAGATCACTTCTTGTCCATCGACATTGATTACGAAGCTTTCCATGTCAATGGGTCCCGCTTAACTAAAATCATTAAGCTTGTTGTGCCAAAGCCAAAGCTTAGTTGATTCAGAGGAAAAAGGTTAGGAAAATATATTGGATATATTGGCATATATACTATATATATGTTTCGGACTTGGATGTCCACCTACTGGATCTAGGAATTGGATTAGATCCAATTGATCTTCGAGATCTACCTAGTTAAATATCATACAGCTTGTTGGCCAAAGTCAAGGTTGTGTGTTATTTAACGAAATCCTAGCCCACTAGGAAACTGGGTTTCCCGAGTACTCGACAGAGGGTTAGAGGCTCGCCGAAAAATAGTGGGAGGCTAGTATTGAATTTGCAATTTCATTCAGATACTTAGCTTTACGCGCTTTCACATTATTTCGTCAAAATTATTTTATTAGTTGGACTAAATAATGTTATTTTTCTTGTAACAGTTAGACTGTACCCAAATATCGTTGATTAGATAGTTGGACTATCGTAATCAGGATGACTGGAAAGGGAAATGTTCGAGACATTATCATGGGCGAAAATGTCTTCAAGGGCACGAATTTTGCCGATTGGGAAATGAATCTGAGGATTGTCCTTGGAGCCGAGAGGCTACTATATACTATACAGAGACCTCTTGGGCCTAAGCCCAAACCAGATGAGCTACTTGAGCTGGAGCTTTGGAAGACTCACAGCGATGATTGTGAAACTGCTCAGTCAATTATGCTTGCTGCAATGACTCAGTATTTCCATCGACAGAACAGGGACTTGGATCCCTATAACATGTTGGCGAGGTTGCACGATCTTCACCGATCTAACCGAAGGTCGCAGAGATATGAGTTAGTGAAGAAGCTCTTCCGTTCACGTATGTCAGAAGGCATGTCTGTTGAGTCCCATGTGGTACAGATGATTGCTGACATATATGAGCTGGCTAAGATGGGGATAGTCTTAGAGGCTGAGATTACCATAGATATGATCTTGCAATCTCTCCCCGACACTCGGAAACAGTTTATCATAAGCTATAACACTGATGATACTCTTGGAGAGTTGTTGTCAATTCTCAAGGAAGCTAAAAAGGAGATGCTTAAGGGCAACAAGCGCAAGGCGTACTTTGCTTCGACATCTCAGACACCAAGGGCTGGGCCCAAGGCGACTGGAGGTGTGAAGAAAAAGAAGCATAAAAGAAAGGGCAAGGCTAAATCGTCAAAGGCTTCTGGGAAGCCTAAGGACAAATCTCAGGATGTTTGCCTCCAGTGCGGCAAGCAGGGTCACTGGAACCGTGACTGCCGTGAGTACAAGGCGCTCCAGAAGGAGATTAAAGCGGGCAAGGCACCGGCTTCAGGTATGTTTGTTATTGAAATAAACATGACTACTTCTAGTTTTAAAAATTGGATTTTTGATTTTGGTTGTGGTACTCACATATGTACTGATGTGCATGATCTGTGGATTAGCAGGAGACTGGCCTCATGGGAGATTGATCTACGCGTCGGAAATGGGGCACCAGTCGCCGTTTTGGTCGTTGGCACTTTTGTTTTAGAACTGCCCTTGGGGCATGTACTTGAACTTAATGACTGTTATTATGTACCTAGTTTGACTAGGAATATTATTTTCTGTATCTATGTTAACCCAATGTGGGTATACTTTTGTATTTCGGAACACTGGGTGTTACTTATATAAAAATGATGTAGAAATTTGCACTGCTGTTACAAATAATGGTCTTTATATTTTGAATATGAATCTATCTCCAACATATAATATAACAAACAAAAGGCTCAAAATGAGTAACAAAGATGAAACTTATATGTGGCACTGTCGTCTGGGACACATAAACAAGACTTGCATATCCACACTTTCGAAGATTGGGTACTTGGATGGATTTGATCCAAATTCATATGACGTCTGCGAATCTTGCTTATTAGGCAAAATGCCTAAATCATCTTTTAGCGGTAATGGTGAACGCGCCACTGAACTGTTAGCCCTCGTTCATAGTGACATATGTGGGCCCCTGTCTAGCCAGGCTAGAGGTGGATATGAATACTTCGTAACCTTTACGGATGATGCATCTCGTTATGGTTATGTGTATCTTATGAGACACAAGTCGGAAACTTTTGAGAAATTCAAAGAGTTTCGAAACGAAGTTGAAAAACAGACCGGCAAGAGTATAAAGACATTGCGGTCGGACCATGGTGGCGAATACTTGAGCAATGAGTTTCTAGATTACTTGAAAGAATATGATATTATTTCACAGTGGACTCCTCCTGGAACACCGCAATTAAACGGTGTGTCCGAACAGTGAAACCGAACTTTTTTGGACATGGTTAGGTCTATGATGAGTCGCACTGAGCTACCTGTTTCCTTCTGGGGATATGCATTAAACAATGCAATTCTTATTTTGAATAAGGTTCCGTCAAAGTCTGTACAACAGACACCATATGAGATATGGACTGGAAAGAAACCGAGTTTCTCATTCCTGAAGATTTGGGGATGCTGGGCATACGTCAAACGTTTGGAAGGTACCAAACTTGAACCCAAATCAGATAAATGCCTATTCGTAGGATATCCTAGGGAAACCAAAGGATATTACTTCTATCACCCACGAGAGAAAAAAGTATTTGTTGCTCTACATGCGGTCTTCCTTGAGAAGGAATTCCTAAATGCAGTGATTAGTGGGAGGAAAGTAGAACTCGATGAAAATCGGAGTGATATTGTTCCTGGCATAGAATCCTCAATGGAACAAGAACAATCCATCTGAGATGAGACTGTACCATAATATTCTATTACACAAGGACCGCGTAGGTCGGAGAGAGTCAGGAAATAACCTGAGAGGTATGGGTTTCTGATCTCACCTCATTTAGAAATTAATCTCATTGAGGATAACGAACCGGCTACGTATGAGGAAGCGATACAAGATATCAATTCCGCTTTATGGCAAGAAGCCATGAAGTCCGAAATGGATTCTATGTACACCAACCAAGTTTGGACACTGGTTGATGCACCAGAAGGCGTAAAGCCTATTGGATGCAAATGGGTCTTCAAGAAGAAGACCGACATGGATGGAAACGTACAAACGTACAAAGCTAGGCTTGTAGCGAATGGGTATCGTCAACGACATGGTGTCGATTACGACGAAACTTTCTCACCCGTTGCCATGATTAAATCCATTCGGTTAATGCTTGCTATTGCTGCATATTTCGATTACGAGATATGGCAGATGGAAGTTAAAATCGTTTTCCTTAACAGAAACCTTTTGGAGGATGTTTATATGCAACAGCCTGACGGTTTTATCGTTCCTAGACTTGCAAACAAGGTTTGTAAGTTAAATCGGTCCATTTATGGACTGAAGCAAGCATCGCGGTCATGGAACCAACGTTTTGATGAGATCATAAAAGAATATGATTTCATTCAAAACGAAGATGATCCTTGTGTATACAAGAAGGTTAATGGGAGAGCACTGACTTTTATTGTCCTTTATTTTGACGATGTATTGCTTATAGACAATGAAATTCCCATGCTAACGTCGGTGAAAACTTGGCTTTCATTGAAATTCTCAATGAAAGATCTGGGAGAAGCAGACTTTATTCTGGAAATAAAGATCTACCGGGATAGATCTAGAAAGCTGCTTGGACTCTCCCAGAGCACGTACATTGACAAAGTGTTGAAGAGATTCAACATGGATCAGTCCAAGAGAGGACTGTTGCCAGTGTCACATGACGTCTATCTATCTAAGGACATGTGTCCTAAAACTCAAGATGAGAGAGACAACATGAGTCGGATACCATTCGCCTCGGCAGTCGGATCAATCATGTATGCCATGATATGTATGTGACCTGATGTCTCATATGCTTTGAGCATGTGTAGTCGCTATCAGGCCGATCCAGGTGAAGGTCACTGGATGGCGGTTAAGAATATCCTAAAGTATCTTAGAAGAACTAAGGATGCTTTCTTGATTTATGGAGATGGAGAACTTGAGGTAACTGGGTATACCGATGCAAGTTTCCAAACCGAAAAAGACGACTGCAAGTCGCAATCCGAGTACATATTTTATTTGAATAACGGAGCAATGAGCTGGAAATCTTCCAAGCATGAGACTTTTGCCGATTCAACAACAGAAGCGGAGTACATTACTGCAGCTGAAGCAACAAAGGAAGTAGTTTGGATCCGAAAATTCCTAATTGGATTAGGAGTAGTTCCGTTAGCAGCTGAGCTCGTTCAATTGTAGTTTGGATCCGAAAATTCCTAATTGGACTATATATTCAAACTATTTATTTATAGTTGATTTTATAATTGGATTATAGTAATCAATATAATTGATTTTAATCTATTTAAATTATAGTTGATTAAATAGTTGGACTATTGTAATCATTATAATAAATAGTACCGAAATCGTTGATTAAATAGTTGGACTATTAGAATCAAGATAAAATTGAAAGATTGACATTTAAAACATAATCCTGGGGAAAATGTATTTAAATGGTTTAATTTTCAAATTGGGAAAATAATTTCAGGATGGTCCTGGAAAAATAATAAGTTACTTTATTTGATAAAATAATGTATTATGCCTAAGCCCGGAGTTAAGCAAATAGTAGAGCATAATCTTTGGAAGATTTATGTAATGATAACTTTAGTGCTTAATCCATTAAGCTTGTCGCAGTAGACTCCTTAATTTCTGAATCAGAACTAAGGATTAGATCCTTAAAGTATGATACTGAAATTGAAGGATCTTCATAAATCTATACTTAGATTTTAGAAGTACTGATATTGCAATAAATAACTCTTGGAGAGTTAATGACTATTCTCAAAGAGATAAAGTCAAAGTTTGCAATGAGGCAAGTAGCGCAAGGCGCACCTTACTTTGATATTCTAGAAGGCCAAGGCTTGGCCAAAGGCTTGGCCAAAGGCTTTTGGAGTGTTGAAACTGGCAAAGGCAAAATTATTATAATCTTCTGGGAAGATAAAGGACATATCCCAAAATGTCTGCCTAAATGTGGCAAACGGGATCGCGGAAGCGTGACTGCCGTTTGGACAAAGCAGACATGAAGGAATAGAAGAACGAGCAAGGCTCTGACTTCAAATATGTTTGTCAACATTATGTTCACTACTAGTATTAAAATTGGATTTTAGATATTTACTGTGACATAAATATATATTGATGTTCAGAATCTGTTTTGAACATGATACTGACTTCAATCGAGATTAATCTGCGAATTGGAAACGGGACGAAAGTCACTGTTTTAAGCATAGATACCTAACTTTAGGAACTACCATCGGGTGTGTACTTAAATTTGGGAACTGTTATAATGTAACTAGTTTGACTAGAAACATTATCTTTATATCAGTGTTTGACCCACTGAGGGTGAACCTTTATATTCTAGAACACTAAAGTGTTTGATTATATAAAGATGATATTGAGATAAACACATTAGATGTGAATAACAGAATTTATATTTTGAATATAAATAAATCTCGAATATATAATATGACAAATAAATAGCTCAACTGATTTGATCAGATGAAACTCATTGTGGCATTAATGTCTGGGACACAACTAAAACGAGAATCGTATATCCGCACTTTTGAAGAGTGAATACTCGGACTGTTTTGATTCCAATCAAATAAAGTCTACAAATCTAGTTTATTGGGCAATGTGCCTAAAACACTATTTACTTGGTAAAAATGTAAATGTCACTGATCTGTTAGCCCTAGTTCATTTTGAAGCAAGTGAGCCCATGTCTAGCTAGGCTAGATGTGGATATGAATATTTCATGACCTTTACGGATGTGGCATCGCGTTATGGTTATGTGTTTCTTTTGAAGAACACAAATCAGAAACTTTTAAAGTTTCGACACTAAATAGACAAACATATCGGCTAAAGTATTAAACCGTCACGGTGAGACCGTAATGGAAAATACTTAAGCAATAAGTTTCTATTATACTAGAAAGAGTATAGTATTCTTTCAAATGAGGACTCCTCCCGGTACACGTCAGTTTGACGGTGTGTCCGAACTGAGTAACCGAATTATGTTAGACATGATAAGGCTAATCTTGAGTCGCTCTGAGCTACCATTTACTTCAACGGATAAGCATTAACAGTGTAGAACTTATTTAGAATAAGGTTCCATAATAGTCTGTTTGACAGATTTAATATTAGATATGTACAGGAAAGAAACCGTGTTTTCTAATTCCTGATAATTTGGGATGCTAGGCATATGTTTAGATGATACCAAACTAAAACCCAAATTGGATAAGTGCCAATTGTAGGTTATCCTAGGGATACCAAAGTGTAGTACTTATACAACTCACATGAGAACAATTAGATTGTTGCTCGCCATGCGGTCATCCTAAGAGGAATACCGATATGCAGTGGTAAGTGGGAGGATAGTAAAACTCGATGAAAATCGGAGTAATACTATTCAAGGCACCGATTCCTAATGGAACACAAATAGTTCATCTAGGATGAAACAATTACCATTAATCTTCGAATACACAAGAACCGCGTATGTCGGAGAGAGTCAGAAAACAACCTGAGGTATGTGTTTCTGATCTCACCTCGTAAAGATGTCTATCTTTTGAGGTATACAAACTGACTACGTATGAGGAAGTGATACAAGGTATCGAATCCTTATTATGACAAAGTGTCATGAGTCCGAAATGGATTCCATGTATACCAACTATGTTTAGACACTAGTTGATGTACCGCAAGGCATTGTGCCTATTGGTACTTATAAGTCTTCAAGGAAGACGTACATGGATGGCAACATACCAACGTATAAAGCTAGGCTTTTAGCGGAAAGGTATCGTTATCAACATTGTGTTGACTACGATTAAACCTTTCACTTGTTGCCACGGTAAATCCATTTGGATAATGCTTGCTAAAGCTGCGTATTTCATTTATGAAATATGTCAGCTGAACGGGAAAATCGCTTTCCTGAAAAGGAAACCTTTAGGAGGATGTTTACAACATCTTGTCGATTTTTTCGTACCAAAACTAGCAAACAAGGTTTGCAGGTTATTCGATCCATGTTTGGATTGAAGCAAGCAAAGGTTCTTGGAATTGTCGTTTTAATGTAATCATGATGGTTTATGATTTAATTCAAAACGAAATGATTCTTGTGTATATAAGGAGGTTAGTGGGAGCGCACTGACAGTGGATGTCCTATAAATAATGATAATATATGTCATTTCTTGGAAATGATATTCCCATAATATAATCAGTGAAAGCTTGGCTTTCATGAAACTCTCCGAGAACTCATACATTGGAAAATGTACACGACCTGGTGTCTCATACGCTTTGAGCATATGGATTCACAAACATGTCAATCTGAGTGATAGTCACTAGATTGAAGTTAAGAACATCTGTTAGTATCTTAGAGAACTAAGGATGCTGTCTTAATCTGTGGAGATGGAGAACTCGAGTGACTGGGATCACTATAGCAAGTTTCCTAACCGATAAGACGACTAAAAGTCGCAAACGGTACTATACAGTTTGAATAACGGTACAGTGAGCTGGAAATCTTCCAAGCAATATATTGTTACCGAATAAACAACAAAAGCGGGTTATTGCTGCAGCTGAAGCGGCAATAGAAGCCTTCTGGGTCGATAAACAAATCTAATTAGATTAGATATAATTCTGTTAGCAGCTGAGCTAGGCTCGAGCATAGGCTAAAGAATTAATGGTCTCATCAACGATCTAGATACATACTTCGATATTCATCTGATTCGTTCGAATCATACATCGTGGCGATGTGATGATCGAATAAATCGCATCAGACGATAATCATGCAAATCCGCTGACGAAAGTCTTTTCTCAGCAGTTTGAGCCAACCGTACATAGTTCGGGTGTAAGACACTCGAGTGACTGGCTATAGGCCAAGTGGGAGATTGTTGGACAATTATGACCCATAGCATCACTATTTGTACAGATCATGGTCTTGTTGTACAAATTAACTATGTGACAAAGGAGATTGCACTCTTATCATTTGGGATTAGATCACCTAGATATATAAATGATAGGAGGTCCCTATGATTTTTTCCTGGACGGAGAATGATATGAGACTGTATCAGTCCACGTAGGATAAATAATTAAATATCCCTAGTCAGAGTATTATCGAGATTGGACATCGATAAATACGTAAAAGACTAGTATTACACTTGTGCGCGTTATGAGGGCACAACGGCATAGTTCTCATACATTTGGGTATAGGATACTCATGCAAGTGTAATATGAGGTTTTGTTTTACCGATGGTACGGGAAACAGCTTCGCTCTGGATAGACCCCCTCAGAATTCCATTGGTAGTATGACTATGTGTCTATGGAAATCTGAAATCTGGGTAGGTGTATTTGGTCTTAACCTGAGACTTGCACCGCTAATACTTGCGATAATCAATATACTTTGGTTGCGGTCGTCCAGGGCTTTAACATGTTATGTGTAGGCAAATGCTGGGTATATTGATAATCGTAGTGTGTTGGGTGTGATGTCAAGACGGAAGTGTCACTCCAGTCATATGGAGATGATGGTCACGTAGGATGCGGTACTAGCACTCTTAAATACTGCAGCTATCGGGATAAAATGACAAAGTCAGGTTTATCCGATTATAGAGACTAGTTACCAGACATCCGACATGTGCTTCGTACGGGGCAGACACAATTCCAGCCCCATGCCTAGCACGTGATTATTCGATACTGGACAGAAATATGCAATACTAAGTATACTACGCCTGATACAGATCCTTAATTCCTATAAGGATATTTCCGGAGAATTGGGTAGGCATGGCGCATTGCTAGAGGCCAACCTTGTCTTGTAAATCGGTAAAACGTAGTACGAGGTACTTACGTGTTCGGATAGTCCGACGATTGAATTTACTGCCAATATATCCGGGGATCTCATGGGTCGCTTCCCAAAGATTCACCGATGACGTATAACTCGCACTCTAAATTAATCTGGGATTAACTAGAAGAGAGAGAAAATTAATTTGGTATTAATTGCGGAGATATTTTATCTGGGATAAAATATCATTAAAAGAGAGATAACGGTTAATTTGGAATTAATCGAGAAATTAATATATTTGATATATTAAACGAAATTAGATTTTGACGCGGAATTAAAATTAGATTTTAATTCGGGCGAACAAGTTAATTTAGAATTAATTCCCTAGCGACGTGAATAGTGATTTCGCTAGGCGTAATCATTTAATTACGACGCAACGGAAAATTCTTTAATTTGGAATTAGCGAACCCGAGCCCGGGATTATTTGCGAGCGCATTCACATTTCGAATTCGAGTGCGGATAGCAAGTCAAATCAAGCGTCAAATCACTAGTCGCATCTAGCGTCACATCAAGCGTCAAATCATGTCACTTTGAGTGATGTGACCATTGATTGATTGGTGGTAGTTGTTGGAGTTGTTGGAATGCATTTACCATTTGACTTTTTGAAAGCAAAATAAATGGTAAATCATTTAATTATTTTTGGAAAATATATAAGTGTATTAGATACACTTTTCAACCTAATTCAACACAATCTCTCATTCTCTCTTTCTCTCTAACACACACGCCCAAGGGGATGAAAAAGCTTACTGGTTTCTTCCAAAACCGTGAGCAATGAGAAGCAATGAGTGTGGATTTTGTGGCAAAATCACAAGTGCTAGCACACTTACGAGACATGCGAAAGTGATAGGGAAGTCCACCCATGAGCCGGGAACCATTCGACGAATCTTGGAGCTTGACGAAGGACCAAATGGAGGCCAAACCAGTGAGTTGTGTCTGCTCACTGCCGAACCAGTTCAAAGGCAGAATCTAAAATTTTTGTTGCCTCCGCGTCGCTCAACCGCTCGATGTAAGTATTCCGCAACTTCTTCGATTTGTATTCGCACATGATTCAAGCTTATTATTGATCTTGGGACCTTAATAGAAACCAACATCCAGCCCCAGACCTAGTACGTGACATCCGATACTGGATCGCAATACACAATACTACATATAATACGCCTGATATAGATTACATATTCCTTTAAGAATATTTCTGGAGAATTGGGTAGGCACGATGCTTTGCTAGAAGCCAACCATATCTTGTAAATCGGTAAAAACATAGTACTAGGTACGTACGTGTTCGGATAGTCCGACGACCGGATATATTGCCAATATATCCGGAGATCTCATGGGTCGCTTCCCGAAGATTCACCGATGACGTATGACTCAGACATAATTAATCTGGGATTAATTATAAGAGAGAGAAAATTAATCTGGGATTAATTACAGAGATATTTTATCTGGGATAAAATATTATTTAAAGAGAGATAACGATTAATTTGGAATTAATCGATAAAATAATATATTCGATATATTATATGAAATTAGATTTTGACACGGAATTAAAATTAGATTTTAATTCGGACGAACGAGTTAATTTAGAATTAATTCGTTAGCGATGTGAATAGTAATTTTTCTATGCATAATTATTTAATTAAACTTGATTTAATTACGTCGCAACAGAAAATTTGTTAATTCGGAATTAGCGAACCCGAGCCCGGGAGTGTTTGCGGGCCCACTCGTATTTTGAATCAAGTGGGGCCCACAAGTCACATCATGTGTCACATCACTAGTCAACTTTATCACTTTAATGTGATGGAAGTTGTTGGTTGAGTGCCAAACACTCAAGTGTGATGTTTTGAATGACTAATACCATTTATTTATTTTTGGTATATCATTTGAATTGATTTTAGAAATCAACACACACAACACAACTCATATTCTTCCTCTCTCTCTCCCATTCGGCCAAGGGCCAATTTTCCTCTCAAGTTCTTGGCTTGGCCGAGACCTACACATGCAAAAGGAAAGAATTTGTGGCACATTTTTCATGATGCTAGCACATCCAATGGGTCAAACAAAGGTGATAGGGAAACCCATTCACGAGCATGGAATCTCAAATCAAAGCTTGGAGCTTGGAGCACACAAATGGGGTTGACCGAAAATCAAAGGAGCACAAAAAGGGGGGGCATTGTCGAGAGCGTCAAGGGAGCAAGAAATTTTTGTGTTCTTTGCATCGCAAATCCGTTCATTGTAAGTATGATTCCGCCATACTTCTTTATTGTATTCACATTATTTTCATTGCTTGAATGATCTTGGGACTACAGTAGAAACCCAACAATGGTATCAGAGCCTCGATTAAGCATGAAATTGATTTAGGGTAAAATTTGGGTAAAATTGATTTGAGCATGATTTGATGAAATTGATTGTTTGAGTATGCTTGAATGATGATAACTTAGAGTTATGCATGATCAATTTGATGAAAATTGAATTGGATCAAATTTTCCCCAAAGTGTTGGCTTGACCGAAAGTTTAGCTTGCCGTAATGTCATGGTAATTTTGTTTTTTTGAATCATTGGATGAGTTTAAAAGACTTGGGAAATGTTGATTTGAGATTTAATTGGATTGAAATCGGAATTGAACAAAAACCCTAAAATGATGTGACTCATAAGCATGTAAATGAGTTGATTTTTGATTCAATAATGTTGGACATGTGTTGATGATGATAAGCATGATTAATTGAGTAAATTGGTATTTTTGAAATGTTAATTTGGTTAATTAATCATGGCTATACACTTTAATTGATTTAATTGTGATAGTTGGAATATTGTAATTAAATTAATTGGGCTTAAATTTGGAATTGGGCTAATAAAGTTGTATTTGGGCTTAATGGGCTTGGTTGGGCCAAGTTTGGTTTAGGTTAATTGGTTGGATCCAATTGGGCCCAATACCATATCCATAAAGTCCAAATATAATAAAATGGACCTTTAAAATTTTAATTGGGCGTAATGGGCCTAAATTGATTTTTGGCAAAAGGGTGATTCCTTATTGGGCTTTGGTTGCCAAAGTCCATGCCTTATAAATTAATTGAAAGCCCATTGGACTTTAATTAAATTGACATTGGATGTTAATTGGGCTTTGCGACCCATTAAGATTAGATTTAGAATCTAAGTCGCAAACGCTCATTAATAAAGTGTAATTATTTAATTTGGAATTAAATAAATAATTAGTATTGAATACAAATTAAATTGGATTTAATATTTTAGTTTAATATAATTCAAGAATTCGTACTTTGAGTACTTATTCTTAAAACGAGTTTGACTCACGCAAATCAAATCGTTGTTTGAACATTGGATGGTCATTAATTTCAGATTGATTTATTGGATTAGATTGATTGATAACATATTTTGTGTGAATACATGGATGTGATGTATGAATAATGTATATCGGATGGATGTTAGATGGGTGAGGGCAATTTGGGAAATTGTTGTAATAAATTTAGAATTTTTTAAATTGGACCTGCGTGTCCAGCCTATTACCTCTTGACTCTTTGTATTTCTCTTCTCACCTATTCCCCTCAATGTAAATGAGGTTTCTTTAGAAGTGTTATGTAATTGGGTAGAAGTAAAATTTGTGCTAGCGGGAGAAAGGAAAGGGAGAGATTTGTTCTAGGAACAAGTGTTTTAAATATCCATCCGCATATCATTATTAATTTATTTATCGCGCCTTATTATGCTTTTAGAATGCATGTTTAAGGGTGTATGATGAGACCTAATCAAAGATAATTAATTGGTTGCCAATTACGCGAAAAACCCTCAACAAATATTAAGCATTTTTCCTTCCATTGAATGATTCATTCTCAAGATCCAAGATTGGCACTGGTTTGTTGGCCAAAGTCAAGACCTTTGTCCATCGCGGATGTGTTTTAATCATGAAGGCTTTGTTCCATATCGCATGTCTTGTCCAAGCTGTGATTTGTTGGCCAAAGTCAAGATCACTTCTTGTCCATCGACATCGATTACGAAGCTTTCCAAGGTCAATGGGTTCCGCTTAAATGGAATCATTAAGTTTGTTGTGCCAAAGCCAAGGCTTAGTTGATTCAGAGGGAAAAGGTTAGGAAAATATATTGGATATATTGCCATATATAAGATATATGTTTCGGACTTGGATGTCCACCTATTGGATCTAGGAATTGGATGAGATCCAATTGATCTTAGAGATCTACCTAGTTAAATATCATACAGCTTGTTGGCCAAAGTCAAGGTTGTGTGTTATTTAACGGCATCCTAGCCCACTAGGAAATAAGGTTTCCCGAGTACTCAACAGAGGGTTAGAGGCTTGTCGAAAAATAGTGGGAGGCAAGTATTAAATTTGAAAATTCGTTTAGATACTTGCCAATACGCGCTCATTTCAATTTTTCGTCATTACACAAAAATTAAATATATATTAGTTGGACTAATATTTAATCGTTGTTTTATTTAAACAGTTGGACTGTATTCAAACTACTTCAAATTATACTTTAAAATATAATTGGATTATAGTAATCAATATATTTGAATTTAAACAATCAAATTATAGTTGATTATATATTTAGACTATAGTAATCATCATATTCAATAGTACCTGAAATCGTTGATTGGATAGTTGGACTATAGCAATCAAGATAACTTAAAGATTAGCATTTAAAACATAAACCTGGGTAAAAATGTCATTAAACGGATTTAATTTTCAGATTGGAAATAGAACCTCATGGGAACTGAGGAGTTACCTTATTTGATAGAGAAACGTCTCGGACCTAAGCCCGGAGTTGAGCAAATAGTAGAACATGATCTTTAGAAGAATCATGTGATGATAATTTAGTGCTCAATCCTTTATACTTAATGCAATGACACTTTAATTCTGTCATCAAAATTAAGGATTAGATCCTTGTTCCATGATGATGAAATTAAAGATCTTCATAGATTTATTCTTAAATCTTAGAAGTATAAATTGCAAAAGAATCTCTTTCGCTCGTGTATGTCAGAGGGTACATCTGTCGAGCACTAGGTGTCGCAGATGATTGCTGACATCGATCAGCTAGGTTAGCTGGGCATTACTTACGTGGCCGAGACTACTAAAGATTTGATCTTATAGTCTCTACCCAAAACCTGGGGCAGGTTCATTATGAAACAAGAGTAAACTCTTGGAGAGTTGATGGTTATGCTCTAGAAGGCACAACCAGAGCTTCTAAAAAGGGGCAAAGACAAAATCATCATAGTCTTCTAGGAAGACAAAATGACATATCCCAATATGTCTGCCTAAAATGTGGCAAACGGGGTCACTGGAAACGTGACTGCCGTATGGACAAGGCAGACATGAAGGAAGTGAAAGTGGGGCAAGGCTCCGGCTTTAAGTATGTTTGTCATAAACATATTCACTATTAGTTTCAAAATTGGATTTTTGATACTAGATGTTGTTGGTTTCTATTATGGTCCCGGATCGATTATAAGCATGAAAAACATTGCGAATACATATCGACGAAGTTGCAGAATACTCACATCGATCGGTTGAGACGATTTGGAGACGAATGAAGCCAAAAAGCCCACTGCCTTTCACTCATGAACTGACCAGTCCACTGCCTCCAAAATCAGAAATTTGAGATGACAAACGGAGCTCCAAGATTGCGTCAAACGAATCCCGACTCATGGGTGAACCTCCCTACCACCTTCGCAAGACTCGTAAGTGTGCTAGCACTTGTGATTTTACCATAAAATCACACTCTAAGCTTCCCATTTTGCTCCACTTCCACGGCAGTTCACTGCCAAGAACAGAAGCAGAAACAGCCCTCCAAGGGCGTGAGAGGAGGGAGAGAATGGAGAGAGAGAATTGTGTTATTAGTTGGTAAATCCTTTTCCAAAAAGGGTTTATATATTTTTCATAAAATTATAAAGCATTTACCAAATAAATAAAATGGTAAATACTCCCACCAACTTACACTATTCCAACCATACACATCAACTATTCATTTCACTTTATCAAAGTGACATGTTGTGTGTCCATCACTCAATCAATCACATCCATCAATCAATCAATCAATCACTCAAAGTGACTTTTGATTTGACGCTTGATGTGACGAGTGATTTGACGCTTGATGTGACTTGCATTGCCGCACTCGAATTCGAAATACGAATGCGCTCGCAATCACACTCGGGCTCGGGTTCGTTAATTCCAAATTAACGGTTTTTCTGTCGCGTCGTAATTAGATGATTACGCCTAGCGAATTCACTATTCACTTCGCTAACGAATTAATTCTAAATTAATTCGTTCGCCCGAATTAAAATCCAATTTCAATTTCGCGTCGAAATCCAATTTCGTTTAATATATCGAATATATTAATTTATCGATTAATTCCAAATTAATCGTTATCTCTCTCTAGACGATATTTTATCCTAGATAAAATATCTCGGTAATTAATCCTAGATTAATTCTCTCTCTCTCTTCTATATAATCCCAGATTATATAAGAGTGCGAGTTGTGCGTCATCGGTGGATTATCGGGAAGCGACCCATGAGATCCCCGGATAATTCGGCAGTAAATACGGTCGTCGGAGTATCCGAATCACGTACGTACCAAGTACTACGTTCTACCGATTTACGAGACAAGATCGGCTTCTAGCAAAGCACGAAGTCTATCCAATTCTCCGGTCATATTCTCTAAGAATATTTAAGATCTATATCAAGCGTAGTATACCAAGTATCGTGTATATCGGCCCAGTATCGGATAGTCACGTGCTAGGGCTGGGGCTGGATAAGTGTCTGCCCCGTCCGAAGCACATATCGGATGTCTGGTAACTAGTCTCTATAATCGGATATACATGACCTGGTCATAATATCCCGATGGCCGGCCAGTACTTAAGAGCACTAATACCGTATCCTGCGTGACATCATCTCCACTATGACTGGAGTGATACTTCCGTCTTGACATCACACCCAATACTCTACGATTCTCAATATACCCAGCATTGGCGTACACAGAACCGGTTAGAGTCCTGGACGACCTCAACTAAAGCATATTGATTGTCGTAAGCATTAGCGGTGCAAGTCTCAGAATAAGACCATACACACCTACCCTGATGTCGGACTCCCATAGACACATAGTCATAATACCAATGGGATTCCGAGGGGTCTATCCAGAGCGAAGCTGTTTCCCGTACCATCGGTGAAACACAACCTCCTATCGCACTTGCATGAGTATCCAATACCCAAATATATGAGAACTATGCCGTTGTGCCCTCACAACGCGCACAAGTGCAATACTAGCCTATTCCGCATTATCGATGTCCAGTCTCGATAATACTCCGGCTAGGGATATTTAATGATTAATCCTTCGGGGACTGATACTGTCTCATATCATTCTCAGTCCAGGAACTAATCATAGGGACCTCTCTTCATTTATATATCTAAGGTGATCTAATCACAAATGGTGAGAGTGCAATTTCCTTGTCACATAGTTAATTTGTACAACAACACTATGATCTGTACAAATAGTGACGCTATGGGTCATGTTATCCAACAGATGTGGTACATAAGATATGTACTGATGTGCAGAATCTGCTGATTAGCAGGATACTGACTTCAGTTCAGATTTATATGCGAATTGAAAACGGGACGAGAGTCGCTGTTTTAACCGTAGAAACCTAAGTTTAGGAACTACCCTTCGGGTGTGTACTTAAATTAGGAAACTATTAAAATGTACGTAGTTTGACTAGAAACATTATCTCTATATCAGAGTTTAATCCGTTGCGGATATACCTTTATATTCTAGAACACTAAAGTTTTTTATTTTATAAAGATGATATTGAGATAAACACATTAGATGTGAATAACAATATTTATATTTTGAATATAAATGAATCTCAAACGTATAATATGACAAACAAATAGCTCAAACTGAATTCATCAGATGAGACTTATTTATGGCATTGTTGTCTGGGACACGTTAAACAAGACTCGTATATCCACACTTTCGAAGAGTGGATACTAGGACATATTTGATTCTATTCAAATGATGTCTACGAATCTAGTTTATTAGGCAAAGTGCCTAAAACACATTTTACTTGGTAAAAGTACAAGTGCCATCGATCTGTTAGCCCTCGTTCATAGTGACGTAAGTGGGCCCATGTCTAGCTAGGCTAGAGGTGGAGATGAACGCTTTGTAACCTTTACGGATGTGGCATCGCGTTATGGTTATGTGTTTCTTTTGAAACATAAATCAGAAACTTTTGATTAAATTCAAAGAGTTTCGACACGAAGTAGACAAACATATCGGCAAGAGTATTAATACATCATGATTGGACCGTGATGAAAATACTTAAGTAAAAAGTTTTTTAATTACTTGAAAGATTATAGTATTCTTTCAATATGGACTCCTCCCGGAACACCTCAATTTGAGTGGTGTGTCCGAACTGAGAAACCGAACCTTGTTGGACATAGTAAGGTTAATTATGAGTCGCTCTGAGCTACCATTTTCCTTCTAGGGATACTCATTAAACAATGCAATACTTATTTTGAATAAGGTTCCATGAAAAATATGTTAGACAGATTTCATATTAGATATGAACAGGAAAGAAACCGGTTTTTCTCATTCCTGAAGATTTGGGAATGTTAGGCATATGTTTGGATAATACCAAACTAGAACCCAAATCGGATAAGTGCCTAAATTGTAGGTTAACCTAAGGTAACCAAAGTATAGTACTTATACAACTCACAAGAGAACAATTTAATTGTTGCTCGCCATGCGGTTTTCCTAAGAGGAATACCTATATGCAGTGGTAAGTGGGAAGAAAGTACAACTCGATGAAAATCGGAGTAATACTGTTCCAGGCACCGATTCCTTAATGGAACATAAACAGTTCATCAAGGATGAAACTGTACCACAATCTTCGAATACACAAGAACCGCGTAAGTCAAAGAGAGTCAGAAAACAACCTGGGAGGTATGGGTTTCTGATCTCACCTCATGAAGATGTCAATCTTATTGAGGAATGCGAACTGACTACGTATGAGGAAGTGATACAAGGTATCGACTCCTTTTATGGCAAAGTGCCATGATATCCGAAATGGATTCCATATATACCAACCACGTTTGGACACTGGTTGTAGTACCGGAAGGCATTGTGCCTGTTGGTACTATATAAGTCTTCAAGGAAGACAAACATGTATGGCAACATACCAACGTACTAAGCTAGGCTTGTAGCGAAAAGGTATCGTTATCGACAATGTGTCGATTACGATGAAACCTTTTATCTGTTGCCATGATTAAATCCATTTGGATAATGCTTGCTAATGCTGCATGTTTCATTTATGAAATATGGCAGCTGAACGTCAAAATCGCTTTCCTTAAACGAAAACTTTTTGGAGTAAACGAAAACTTTTTGGAGGATGTTTTACAACATCCTGATGGTTTTGTCATACCAAAACAATCAAACAAGGTTTGCAGGTTATTCGATCCATTTATGGATTGATGCAAGCATTGCGTTCTTGGAACTATCGTTTTGATGTAATCATAATGGTATATGATTTAATTCAAAACAGAAATGATTCTTGTGTATATAAAGAGGTTAGTGGGAACGCACCGACAGTGATTGTCCTACATAATGATGATATATCATTTCTTGGAAATGATATTCCCATAATACAATCGGTGAAAGCTTGGATTTCATAATAATTCTCCGTAGAATTATTCTAGGAATAAAGATCTATGGCACTCTCCGAGAACTCGTACATTGAAATAATTGTACGCGACCTGGTGTCTCATACGCTTTGAGCATATGGAGTCACAATCAGGCCAATCTAAATGATAGTCACTGGATTGATGTTAAGAACATCCTTACGTATATTAGATGAACTAATGATGCTTTCTTATACTATGGAGAATGAGAACTTGAAGTGACTAGGTTCACTGCTGCAAGTTTCCAAACCGATAAAAATGACTATAAGTCGTAATAAAGGTACTATATAGTTTGAACACCGGAACAGTGAGCTGGAAATCTTCCAAGCAAGATACTGTTGCCGAATAAACAACAAAAACGGAATATTGCTGCAGCTGAGGCAGCAATAGAAGCCATTTGGATCTTAATAATCCTAATTGGATTAGGAGTAATTCTGTTAGCAGCTGAGCTAGGCTACAACACAGGCTAAAGAATTAATGGTCTCATTAACGATCCAAGTACATATTTCAACTATTCATCTGATTCGTTCGGATCATACATCGTGGCGATGTGATGATCGAATAAATTACATCAGATGATAATTTTGCAAATCCGCTGACGAAAGCAGTTTCTCAGCAGAAGTTTGAGCGAACCGTACATAGTTCAAGTGTAAGACACTTGAGTGATTGGCTATAGGCCAAGTGGGAGATTGTTGGACAATTAGCATCACTATTTATACAGAACATGGTGTTTTTGTACAAATTAACTATGTGACAAAGGAAATTGCTCTTTTATCATTTGTAATTAGATTACCAGGATCAATAAATGATAAAAGTCCATATGATATATTTGGAATTAATCGATAAAATAATATATTCGATATATTATACGAAATTAGATTTTGACACGAAATTAAAATTAGATTTTAATTCGGGCGAACGAGTTAATTTAGAATTAATTCGTTACCGATGTGAATAGTAATTTTGCAAGGCATAATTATTTAATTAAATTGATTTAATTACGTTGCAATGGAAAATTCGTAAATTCGGAATTAGCGAACCCGAGCCCGGGAGTGTCTGCAGGCCCACTCATATTTTTAATCAAGTGGGGCCCACAAGTCACATCATGCGTCACATCACTAGTCAACTTTATCACTTTAATGTGATGGAAGTTGTTGGTTGATGGTTGAGTGCCAAACACTCAAGTGTGATGTTTTGAATGACTAATACCATTTATTTATTTTTGGTATATCATTTGAATTGATTTTATAAATCAACACACACAACACAACTCATCTTCTTCCTCTCTCTCTGTCATTCGGCCAAGGGCCAATTTTTCTCTCAAGTTCTTGGCTTGGCCGAGAACTACACATGAAAAAGGAATTTGTGGAAAATTTTTCATGATGCTAGCACATTCAAGGGGTCAAACAAAGGTGATAGGGAAACCCATTCATGAGCATGGAATCTCAAATCAAAGCTTGGAGCTTGGAGCACAAATGGGGTTGACCGAAAATCAAATGAGCAAAAAAAAAGGGCATTGCCGAGAGCTTCAAGGGAGAAAGAAATTTTTGTGTTCTTCGCATCGCAAATCCGTTCATTGTAAGTATGATTCCGCCATACTTCTTTATTGTATTCACATTATTTTCATTGCTTGAATGATCTTGGGACTATAGTAGAAACCCAACAGTAATTGCAATGAATTCTGCCTCTATTGTAGAGAGTGCAACACATCTCTGCAACCTTGACTGCCATGCCACAGATCCCCCTGGGAGAGTAATTAAATATCCTGAAGTAGACTTACAGGTATCCATATCATCTGCCATATCTGAATCGGTGTAGCCCTTTAACACTGGCTTGTTGTTTCCAAAATATAGTCTCATTTTGGATGTGCCTCGAAGATACCGTATTATCCATTTGATAACATTCCAGTGTTCTTTTCCTGGATTTGACATAAACCGACTGACCAATCCAACTGCGTGTGCTAGGTCTGGCCTTGTGCATACCATGGCATACATGAGACTTCCCACTGCTGAGGTGTATGGAACCTGTTTCATTTCCTCCTTCTTTTTCTCAGAAGATGGACTCTGTTTCGTGCTCAATCTAAAATGGGTAGCAAGAGGAGTGCTAATCGTTTTGGCCTTGTCCATCTGAAATCGCTGAAGTACCTTCTCGATGTACTCCTCTTGTGACAAATATAATTTCTTGGCTTTTCGATCACGATCGATCCTGATGTCAAGAATCTATTTTGCTGGCCCCAAGTCTTTCATCTCAAAAGACTTACCCAATTGCTGCTTCAAATCATCAATCATCGGTTGATTCCGACCAACTATTAACATATCATCTATATACAATAGTAAAATGATAAAGTCATCGTCAAAAAATTTCTGAACGAAAACACAATAGGTCTGAAGTAGTCTTCTTGTATCCTTGCTTCCCCATAATTGACTCAAACTTCATGTACCACTGTCTCAGTGCCTGTTTCAAACCATAGAGGCTTTTCCCGAGTCTGCACACATGGTCCTCTTTTCCTTTGACTCTGAGGCATTTTGGCTGCTCCATATAAAATTATTCTTCTAGATCCCCATGAAGAAATGTGGTCTTGACATCCATATGCTCAATCTTCAAGTCAAGGCTTGTTGTTAAGCTGAGTACCACTCTGATGGATGACATCTTCACAACTGGAGAGAAGATTTCATCAAAGTCAATGTCTTTCCTCTGATTGAATCGATTGATAACTAGTCTGGCTTTGTACCGGGGTTGTGAATTGTGTTCTTGTTGCTTCACTCTGTACACCCATTTGTTCTTCAAAACCTGTTTGCCTTTTGGTAATTTCACCAACTCGAAAGTGTGATTGTCATGCAAAGACTTCATCTCATATTGCATGACTTCCTCTTATTATTCCTTATTCTCTATTTCCACAGCCTCCTTGTAGCTCTCGGGTTGCCCTGTCAGTAAGCAACACATAGTCATATGCAAAGTATTTCGTTGAAGGTCGCCTTTCTCTGTCAGACATTCTCTGTGGAACTGTTGGTGTAGTTTCTGGTACTAGTGGTTGATCATGATCATCATCTCTGGGAGCTTCAACATATGTACCCTCATGATTGGGAACCTCATCTTCAACATGTACTGGCACCGGTATATGAGGTTATAGATTCACATCAACTTTTATGTATTACTGGGGCATTGTGTAGTTCTTTTCTAATATCTTTTATAGTATGATCTTTAATGAAGACAACATTTCGGCTTCTGAAAATCTTCTTCTCAACAAGATCATACACTTTGTAGCCGAAATCATCCAGACCATAGCCAATAAAGACACACTGTCGTGTTTTTGCATCAAGTTTGGATCTCTCGTCCTTTGGGATGTGTACAAATGCTTTACACCCAAAGATATGCAAATGTTCATATGACACTTCTTTACCTGTCCAGACTTGATTAGGAACATTACCTTTTAGTGCGACTGTTGGGGACATGTTCAAAACATGTACGATTATGCTCAGTACCTCCCCTCAAAATGTCTTCGGTAGTTTGGCTTGTGAGAGCAAGCTTCTGACCCTTTCGCATAAGGTTCTATTCATCCTCTCAATTATGACATTCAATTGAGGTGTCTTGGGAGGTTTCGTTTGATGTCGGATTTGCATCTTGCAGTACTGATCAAACAGACCTCTATACTCTCCACTATTGTCTGTTCTGATGGATTTCAGTTCTTGTCGGTTTCTCTCTCTACCAGGGCATGCAACTCCTTGAACACTCTCAACATTTGATCTTTCATCTTCAAGGTGTATACCCATATCTTCCTTGAATGATCATCTATAAATGTCATAAAATAAAGTTACCCACCAAGTGTTTCTCGTCTGCATCGGACCACATACATCTAAATATGAGAGATCAAGTACCTCCGATTTTCATTGAGGCGGAGAGCTTTGGAAGGACACCCTGTTCTGTTTTCCAGCCATGCAGTGTTCACACTTTTGTAAGTGTGAGTTCTTCGATTCCGGGAAGAACATTCTGTCGGTGCAGTGCTTCCATCCCCGTTTGACTCATATGATCGAGCTTTTTATGCCATAACTCAACTACCTCATCACTGTTGACTGTATTTAAACTTCCATTGGAAATTTTGGCGTGCATCAAATACAATATTGAATCTTTCTTGCCTCGTTCTTTCACCATTGATCCTTTAGTGAGCTTTCATATGCCGTTACTAAAGGTGTTGCAATCATCATCCAGCTTTCCTGTTGAGATCAGGTTTAGCCGGATATCTAGGATGTGCTTGACTTCTTTCAACACTAGCCTTGTCCTGTTTTCTGTTTTAAGATAGATGTCTCCAAAATTGATGACTTTGGACTGACTGTCATTCCTCATCCTTACAGCACTGTAGTCATCTGGTGTGTAAGATGAAAAAAAGTCTCTGCGGGATGTGGCGTATGTGGAGGCGCCACTATCTATCACCCAACTGGTCTCGTGGCTGGCAAGATTCACAATATTTTCCTCATAGATAATGAGGAATTCCTTGGAGGTTTTGTCAGTGGTGGCAGTAGCAACTCTTTCTTGGTTAGAGTCATTATCATTTCTGTTGTTGTCTCTGGACTGTTCGTTCTTCAATTTGTAGCAATCTCTCTTTATATGACCTTTCTTTTTATAATGAAAACATTCTATTTCTCTTGTTCTTGATTTACCCCGATACTTTTCTGATCTACCTGGGCCTCGGCTTTTACTCCTCCTCATTCTGTTAGTCCTCTAAGTCACTAAAGCTTGTGAGGTTGAGGCCGATGCCGACCCTTGCATTCCCGTCCTCTTTTCTTTCTCGAAGATTCTGGTTTTTGCCATCTCCAGTGTGACTTTCCCATCTGAGGCTGAATTTATCACTGTGGATCTAAACGTTTCCCAAGATTCTGGTAACGTATTTAGGAGTATTAAGCCATTTACCTCATCACCGAAGTCTATGCCCAATCCAGACAATTCCTTCATGGCGCCGAGGAAATCATTGATATGGTCCGCCACAGCTGTACCTTCATGGTATTTCAACCCCATCATCTTCTTAATGTAGTATGTCTTGTTGTTGCCAGTCTTTGCTCGAAAAAGCTCCTCCAGCTTTCTCCATAAGACACGTACATTAGTATCTTCACTAACATGGTTCACTATACTATCATCAATCCACTGACGAATAATATTGCATGTCTTCTGGTGAAGATTATCCCACTTTTCATCGGACATTGCTTCTGGTTTCTACTCCAGAAAGACCGATCCATCATAGTCCTTTACATATATAAGGTTTTTCATCATTCCTCTACATGTGAAATAATCGGTGCTTGTTAACAAAATCATTTTTCCGTTGCCCCATTCCATCATAAAAATTCAAAGTAGAATCTTAAAAAATGGAGCTCATTGTTGCGTATGGAATGGTCGAAAATAGTGGAAATGACACTTCGTTCGTCAAAATCCAACACAAGGACCAAAATGTAAAATTTCAGAAGTTACAAGGGTCAAAGTGTAATTTATTAAAGTTCAGGGGCCAGGATATAGTTGCCAAAAAGTATAGGGACATTATGAAAGGCATCAAAATTTGCTGACGTGGTGGTGATGCTGACGTGTCTGACACGTGTCAGACGACGTGGCTGCTGACTAGATGATGTGGCGATGACGTGTGCTGACTGGATGATGATGTGGCAGATGACTCACAGCATCTTCAACTTCAGCAGGCGTGTGGGCACTCCTCTAGTTGGCCTGTCCAGCTTCTCTGGGACCTCCATTTGATCACGGAAAATCCCACCGTGCTCGTCTCGTTGTGAAAAAACTGATGGTATGCTCAAAATTGATTTTTGACAACGTTCGTCAGAATCAATTTTCTGAACTGAAGCTCTGTTTCTGAGTTTCGGGATCCCTCCGTGTAACCTTAACTCTTGATATCACTTGTTGTGATATAAACAATCACAATAAAGGAGAAGTGAGAGGAAAAGTCTTCTTTATTACTCAACCAAAGAATTACAAAGCTATTTCAAAGCTTTACAAAAAACATCTCAACACTCTTTACTCTCTATATTAACTCACTTTGTTTTGAGATTTCTGGGATATTTAACAAATGACTATGGGGCTCCTTTTATAGGGCAAAAAATATTTGCTATAGTGCCATACGTTTTGGCAGTTGGCAAAACGCGTTACGCTTTTTGCCAACTTTCAAAACATCAACTGGAGTCCAACAGGTAACACCTCTTATCTTTTAGATATATTCGATCTAATTTGATTAAATTGAAACTAAATCTGGTTTAGTGATATGTATATATTAGATAAAGACCCGAGGATTTACAACGTAGTACACAACTAGAACGTATGTTGTAATTGACATTGGGAATTGTCATTATAAGTTGTATATTCTCAAATAAACTTTTTGGTCAAGATTTATTGACACGATTCGGTTAGTAAAATCCACTGAGACCATCACATGTCGTATATCGTGCCTTGATCTGATGGTTTATCCCAATAAACCATTTATCTTTAGAGACTCGTATAGATATGTATGTGTTTATTCAATAAATACTGAATGACTCACCCGAATTTTCCTAATAGATGGTACACCCAACTTCAATAGGAATTTTCTCGAGTCAAATAGTATAGTGGTCATTAGACTTGAGATACCACGGTGGATATATGAGTTATCTTCCACACTTTGATGATAGTTACGTCACCACCCTATTTAGGCCATGCCTCCGTCTGTTCGTTGGGTGTGGACTGATGAACATGATATCTGGTGTGTATCGGATAAGATCCGTCAGTCCTGTGTATAAGACATAGATATCTTGCATGTGTTTGCGATCTAGTATATCCATGGCTGTGGTACATTGCGGAAGCGAGTTTCGATTGTTATTGATAGATCGTAAATTTTTAAGTCGACTGTATTATACCTTAGGGATTTGTCATTCTCATCTATATCCCGGTATAATATGGATAGCCTGTGACAGATGGATTATACATATGTGATAAACGTCGACTTGTATAGTTCAACGAGATTATCCGTGGTCGTCATAATTTATGAGTGGGTGAATTATGGACATGAAATTTGATTTCATGATGGATAATCTGAACTTAAAGAGTTCCACAAAATGAAGTGTACTCATTGAGCACTTGGACAACGCTTTATGAATAATATCGATTATTCATAATTTTATATGATTAAGCTAGTTACTTCGATTCATTTAATTGGTAAACGAAAATACACATATTGGGGTATTTTTTGGTCGTTCTAATATGTATTTATATTTGATACATAATTAGATTAGATACACATTAATTGACAAATTGTTTTGATGACATATATAAAGTAAATAACTATTATTTTTATTATGCAATGTTGACTTTTTTGTTATTTTACTTTGCATGTGTAAAGCATGGATTTTATTCAATAAATATTATTATAATATGGTGGTTAAATGAGATGCTATGTGTATGGCTATTTACCAAACCTTTTTAATATAATTAAATTGAATTATTTTTTATCAAAAACAACCCCCCACCTTCGGCCATTCCATGAATAAAAATGGGAAAGTTGTTCTCTTTCAATGGGTGGTTGACTTGAAAAATCCCTAGCCTATTTCACTCTAAAAATATCCAATGGAGAAAAAAGAAAAATTGCACACAACAACAACCAAGTTTGAAGAAATTAGAAGACCAAAGTAATCTTTGAGTTTCTTTAACTTAGAACATTATTTTTTTTTTTGTTCTAGTATATTTGTAATAGTTGTAGAGATTATTTTCTACTTTGATTTTGGGGTTTTTTGAATTGATTGATGGAATAAGAAGCTAACTGCATGTGTAGACATTCTTTGAACTAAATTGAGTTCAATATATTATTGGACAACTTAGTTGCCATTCTAGAGTGTAATGACTACTCTTGTTACGCCTAGAATATTTCTAGAGTTCTTCATTAGTGGAGACTTTGATTTGTTATAAGATATGATTTAATTAGTCTTGAGAAATTAAATTTCAAGCATGAAAAATGATATTTGCGCTCACTATTTTTAGACCTGGAAATTTTGAAAATTTTATGATGAAAAATATGTCATTTGGATGTGTATTGGTAGTTAGGATAATTTTCAAAAAAATTTCGGAGTGAAAATAAGTGAAAACGGTGAAAAATGACGTTATCGGGTGTCGAGCTGGCTTATCGGTAATGACTGTCCTAACAATGATTATTCACTGTCCAGCAGTCCATGAACTACCCAAATACTATGGGGGCTGACCTGGGCAGCGCCCGTGTGGTCTCGATTGGTCGGTCAACTAAAAATGTTTTATGCTATTTTACGGAAAATCATTTTCGTTAAAGTTTCGTAACGTTTTTCATTATTAATTAAGTTATTATTGATATCGAATATATGTTTAGGTGAATATGAATAAATTATAGATAGAGGATATCAGACAATTTATTCAGTAAGTTTATAAATTTTAAATTTACGATTTCGCCATAACTACGTTTCCGCAGTGAATAACCTCATCAAAATGGTATCAGAACAGGCCTGATCCTGCATCCATCACATATTTCATGCTTGATATATGCTATATAATCCAATTTTGATATTTGCACATGCTTGTAATCTAGATGTTTCTTGATTTTTTGGTTCCGCGTTAACGAGAAATGTAGCAGAGATTTGATTACTAAGTTGAGTTATGGTTTCCACGGTAGAATTAAATTGTCGACAAATTGATTTATATTAAATATCTGCATTTAATGTCGAGTAAAATCCACTTTAGGAATATCAACGTTAAATAAGATTTTATAATAACTATTATTAAGAATACTTGTTTCTTGGTCTCTCTTTTCAATACAGATGTGAATGATTTCCTGATTTTGTAGTTGTATCGTGCCAAATTTATGCAGTTATGACTGATGGTAGTTCATTTACGCCAGTAGAACTTAAATGATAAGAGACAAATTCAAGTGAAAATGGAAATTCTAAACGTGCCAAAGCTATCATGACTAAATCGGTAGCTTGAGTTGTTCATTGACAAGTGTAGCCTTGATACGCCTATTGTGAATGTGCCAAAGCTATCACAACGAGAAACAGTCAGGACCAAAAGTATGAGTCACAGTGAGTTTGATTGACAATAAGTTGTCTACCTGTGAATATGCGTAAGCGAGAACGTGCCAAATCTGTTAGTCGAAATATATTCATTGGGTCCACTTCTCACTATGTATTTCAATTTAATTATTAAATTCCCATTTTTCGTTGGGGATTGCGGTATTACGTAAAATAGTGGGGGACACTTCTAGGTTAAAAATCCATAACTAAGGCAGTGTGTAATGTTATGAAAATTATATGTTATTTTTTCCTTATTATGTCGTATAAAAAGATTTTAACTTCTAATCCACTGCATGCATATTTGATATATATTTTCTGACTTCACTTCTGGTTATAGATTTCTAGAAGAGGTATAGAGTAGACTAGTTTAAGATATTATTTTTAGAGGGAATACTTCCTTTTGCAGTAAGGATTGACATAAATTGGTTAATGTCTCGAGATTCTTGACTGATTTTAAGAAAAATCCATTAGGTATTTGTTTATTAGTCAATGACGTTTATTGGCTTTGATGACCTATGAAGGTCATGTGTCTGACAATATTTGCTTGTCAATTATTTACAACTATTGTAAATAGTTAAAGGCAATTAGAAAGCTAAAGAAAAGAGATGTGCATAGTTGTGTGTAGAGAATATCGATTCTCACAACAGGACAACTTTATGTATTAGATACCAGATCTCTTTCTAGTTATTTAAAATATTATTTAATTATTATTTTGATATTTGATATCAGAACTTGTAACTATTGGATAGTTACTTGTTCCATGTAAACATTGTTACATATTTTAATACGACTAGTAGTGTTATTGACATATAGAGAAACATTGAGAAATATTTTTTGTATAATGTAAATAACTTGGAACAGTAGTTTATGAGATTTTATCACTTAACCATTAGATGCTTATCTCATATGATAAAGGATGGTCTAATACGATCACACCCATAATATTTATCCATTTAATTATATTGTATTCAGAGAATGTGATTTTATATCATTTAAACCATAATCGTTATTGGACCACATATTTAAACTAATACATTAGATGTATGTAATTCAATGAATTATAAATTACCTTGGGTAGTTTTTTCTTTGCTTCGTACTTAGTCAGTGATTGTCATGACTTAGTTACGTATTTCGGATAGAACACTGATCGGTGGTAAACACACACGTAACATAAGCACACGTATCGCTCAAGTAGTATAAAAATATCAATCCCGAGTAATTTCTACTGTTGTTATAATTATTGATGCTAAATGTTTACAGGTATCTAATTGGGATAAGATTGAATGATTGCTTTTGGTTGGTTGAATGTGGATTTGCTAAATAAATAAAAATACAAAATAAAACAAAGGAAATTAATCATAAAGAAAATAAACATCTAGGGTTGTGATTCCACACAATATTATTTTAAAGATGAATTGATTCTCTTATACATGTGTAATAAATTAGTTTGTTAACCTGGAACACAAAGATATGCAAAAGCCTCTTCTGATGGTCAGATGCAAACACCCAGAATAAACCAAATACTATATTCCTATGTTAACCAAGTTACTCCGAATTCATTAATTTCAAGTTCCAATTGTGGCTACCCCCGCTCGATAGGTATATGTCTATCATGTAAAGAAATCGACCTAATGGACATCTACCCTAATGTGAGATCATGAGCTATTGAATCTAAGGCTGAAACCTAAAATCCATTTTTCCAAGTTCATTTAAGTTAACCACATCAATCTTATTAATGGCCAGTTAACAAGAAGCATTAAGCTTAAGATTCAATAAACAAGCCAAAGCATCACACATAATAATTAAATCAATTATTAAACTCGTAATATTGTGCTTCATCACTCCAACGATTTCTCCACAAATTTCTCCACCAAATATGGCACCAAATATGGCACCAAATCCTCCACCAAACATTAGGTTTGACAATTTTCAATTTTTTATTTTATTTATTTATTTTTTGGTTTTGAAAATGACTTTAATAATTACACATAAAATACTTCCGGAAGTTTTATCAATTTCGGTCATGAAAACTTCAGAATTCAAAATAATTCGAAATTATTTTGAACTTCAAAGTTGTAGATCTTTGAATCTTATTTAATCTGGAACTTTAATCACCTCAATCCGATATCGGAATAAAATATAATGGCCAAAATACGAAAATTGCGCAAAGTTGAAATTTCGATATTGTACTTCGTTAGAACGTCATTTCAAGTTCCAACCTCCAAAATCCAAATTTCAAGTCCTGGTTTTGCCCTTGTTTTGTTCCACATTTTTTTTTGATTGATTCCATTGAGTCTCGATTTTATTTTATCTGTAAAATAACAAAACACATCAAAATGTTCATAAAACTCGGAAACTATAACAAAATATTAGGTCAAAGGGTCGGTAAATAGTGATATATTTTCCGCTCATCACACCCCCAAACCTAACATTTGCTAGTCATCGAGCAAATAATAAAATAAGATAAAATAAAGAACTGAAACTAATTAAACTAAGTCACTTCCGTAGGGATCACGGTTGCATTTAGCGTATGCAACAAGCCTTTAAACCCTTAGGTGCCCCTAGTGGACGAGTTGTAGTCTTGTGAGGGCTTACAGTGACGATACCCACAAACGTCAATATAATGCACACAAAAGTAAAAAAATCAAATAAGTTAGTGACTGAACAAGTGAAACCCTTATCCAAGTTAAGAATTGTTTTTTTTTTTTCTTTCTAAATCACCAAATAAGTAAATTCTCCGATTATTTTTATCATTCTCCATATACACAACCAACAAAATATTAATCAACTCAAAATATCTTTTTGTTTTTATTTTTTTTACAACATCTTTAATCCATGTAGCGAGCTTTGGGCCAGTGACTCCCAAACCAGTTGGCTTTAGGGCACTAGGTGTTAAAACACCTATACAGACTAAATTACTCGGATCTCAGATGTTTTTTTAATTATTATTCCATCACTTTTTTAGATGCTTCCTCCAATTAAACTAGAGCACTGAATATTACAAACTTTTCACTTACAACTCATAACTGTATGTTACCATGCATGTTGATAATACCTGTCAACTGAGCATATGAATATCCAATTTAGTCAGTATTATGGAGAATTCATAAATTAAATAATTAAAAATGAAATAAATAAAAATTAACTTATTACGAAATAAGTTAAGATACGTCTTAGGAGTGGAAATTCCTTACACAGCTATCTCAAATACCATTCCACCTGATTAATCAAGTTAAAAACACAAAAATCACAAAATATTTTTTCTTTTTATTTTTTTTAATTTTTTTTTAATTTTTGACTAAAAATCAAATAAAAACAACACAATGAAAATAAAAAATAAGATACTAGTCAACTATTCACCTCCCCCAAACCTAATTGAGACATTGTCCCCAATGTCTAAAAAAGTAGAAGAAGCGTTTAGAAAACAGTACTTGGTTAGCTGGAATTCTACATATAAAAAGAAAATTAAAGGTTAAGATCATGATTTACTTCTCACCACGATCATTATCGGACCAGTTAATCTTGGAAAGGATAGGGTTAATTTGTGGTTCAAATACTAGAAGTTGGTCAATTAAATCATGGGTTGTTCTGGCAGTAAAGAGGATATCTTTTACAGGTTTTGTACGAACCCATTTCTCCGGACATCATCAAGAAACACACAAAGAAAGTCATAAAATCTATCAGCATTAAACAGTCCAATTAGTTTGTGATGTATGTTCAAGTTCGCCCAAGATAGCACTGTAAAAATTTCCTCCATCGTGCCCAAGCCACCTGGAAAAGCAATAAAAGCATCGGCACGGTTAATCATTTCCACAAGTAGTTCAGACATACATGGCACAATGCATTCATCTCCATTTGATGGTCCTATAAGATTTGCCTCTACCAAAGGTTTTGGGTTGATTTCAAGAACTTGTCTTCTTCCTTCCTGTACGACCCTTGAAACTTACCTCATTAGTCCAAGATTGCCACCGCCATATACTAAGTTCATATTTCTTTCAGCTATGACTCTACCCAATTCATTTGATGCCGAAACAAAATCTGGTTTAGAACCAACACTAGTACCGCAAAACAAACAGATGTTTACAACTCATCTTCTTGAAGTTGCTTCCATTTTTTTTTTGTATTTCTTGCTCAAATTTGGATGTCTTCAAGAGTGCAATAACGAGCTGAATTTATAGAACCTGAAAAAGGGTGAGTAATAATAGCACTAGTACCTGCCAGATGACAATTATTAGCTAAACAGTAAAATAAATCATGAAAGTCAAAAAGTCTGGATCCTGTCGGTGAAAATTAAGGGAATCACAACCGAAAAGCAAATGAAAGCAAATATTTAAGACAACAGAATTATGTACGCAATACGCCACTCGCTTGGTATATAAATCCATTAGGATGCGTCTCAAGAATTCATTCCTTACTCAGCCATCACTAATGAATTAAATCTTATCCTTGTGATTGTCAAACACCATTCCTCCTATCTTGCTCCGCCTTAAATGCTACGTTTTTGGTTTTCCCTGAAAATATCACAAGAAATTAAAAACTCTACAACATGTATACACAAAATAAAACATAAATTGCAATAATAAAAATTGTATAGGTTGCCTCCCTGCTAGCGCTAAATGTTTTCGTCATCAGCCAGATGTTACTGAAGTCCATATGTCAATGAGGTCTCAGTGTGGTTTTGGATGTCCATTTAGAGACAATCCCATGAGCATTGCTTTTGAAGGGTCTCTTCCAACGGTAAAGTGGCAAAAAGAAATTTGTCTTATTCAGTGCTTGTGTCACCTTTTTAAACTTTGTCGCTCCAGTGATTCCTGAAAAGAAAGAAAGAAAATCAGGAGGTCTCGTATGGTGCTTGACTTTGAATGGGAGTTCCATTCTGTCAAGCTTCTTGGCGGTGTCTTTGATTTGTACTCCCCAATACAGTGATGTTTCTCCTGAATGCATGAGATCTTCAATAAGGTCAGACATTTGCTCCTCCATTTGTTTTGCTTCTTGCTCCACATTTTATTCACAAATATATTTTAGGATTTCTTTGTTCAGCTTTCCATCTGTCATCTGTGAAATGCATGCTCCATATGTCTCAACCTGATTATGTAAAGATATGTCTGATTGTAGATTTCTATCCTTTGTGGTTAGTATGAATGGTTGACCGGTGCAATCACAGGCTTATAACGCAAGCGCAAGTATCGTTCAAGTAGTATAAAAAGTATCGATCCCACGAGGACTTAATACCTAAGCTATTAATTTATGAAGCCAAATTTTTACAAGTATCTAATGGATTGATTTTTTTGGTTGGAATTGTGACTTTAAAATTAAAACAAGTAAATAAAATAACGTGAAAGTAGTTTGAGAAAATTCAATATTTAGAAACTATCCAGGGTTGTGAATTTTTCCAATGTCTTTTTTAAAGATGAAGTGGTTATTTTACGTTTGTATAATATATCGGTTTATTAACCTGGAACACGAAATTATGCAAAAGCCTCTTCCGATGGTCAGATACAAATACCCAGTGTAGCTTAATTAATCACATTCCTATGTCAACCAAGTTACCTGAATTCATTAAGATTAAGTTCCAATTATGGCTACCCCCGCCCGACAGATATATTTCTATCCTGTAAGGAAATCTATTAAAGGGTTATCTATCCTCAAGGAAGATCGTGGGCTATTGAGTCTAGGGTTTAAACCTAAAATCTCTTTTCCAAGTTCATTTTAAGTTTACCAAATCAATCTTATTAATGGCCAGTTAACAAGAAGTATTAAGCTTAAGACTTAATAAATAAACCTTTATATTACCCAAACTGTAAATTAACCCCTTATAAACCGATGATATTGGAATTCATCACAACCCCAGATAATGGGCTTAGTTACGACACATATCTAAGGCTAAGAAAAGCTTAAATAAAAGACATAAAGTAAATGCTGAAAAGTAAATGTGAAAAAGTAAAGGCGGAAAAGTAAATGGCTGAAAGTAAATTGCTGAAAAGTAAATGCTGAAAATTAAAAATGTAAAAGTACAATGAAAAAAAATGCCGGGGGTTAAAGGATCCACTTATATTACTACTATTTTAGATATCTCCCTTAATATAATATATTAACTTGTGTGATATTACCAACCAGCCATATAGGCGGTAACCTGATTAAGTCAAATTAATAATTAATTACCAACCGACCAACCAGGCGGTATACATGCTTAGTCAGGTTAAAACCAATTTATAAATAATTACCAACTGGCCAATATAGCGGTATCCTCATTAAGTCAGGTTTTAAATAGTTATTATATTATAATTAAGGGAGATTAATCTAAATAGTAATAATAAAAGTCTTACCATTTACCCCAGCAGGGGGGAGTTACCTCCTAATTTCTGAAAAGTAAAAACTGAAAAGTAAAGAAAGGAAAGTACTGAGCGTAAAAGTAAATTGCAGAAAGTAAAGACTGAAAAGTAAAGAAAAGAAAGTGCAAATGTGGAAATTAATTACTGAAAGCTGTAAATAAACAAACAAGATACAATCTTCTTAGTATTCTTAAGGAATTACATAGAAGAAAGCATGAAATGAATTCTGAAATTCGGCCTCAATTTATAGACATATTTTGTGCTTGCGCGTCGCGACGCGCGTTGATCTTCAACACGTGGTGTCTGGCTTCGTGAGATGGTGACACATGTCCGGCGGCTGGCGGCTGCTGAATTATTGTGCTGACGTGGCGATGGCGATTATCGACAGCATGTGATGGTGACACATGTACGGCGCATGTTAGCATGACTCGCTGTGTTGTTGACACGTGGCAGGCGCACATTAGCAATGATGATGATTGTCAACAGCATGTGATGGTGACATGTGTCCGGCGTATTTTAGCAGATTTGATATGATGTTGAAACGTGTTCGGCGTATTTTATCAAGCGGCGCATTTTAACAAACTTTGGCGCACGTTAGCGGTCGCGACGCGTAAAAGATAATTTTACCTTTTTGTCCATTTTTCACTGTTTTGGCCCTGATTTGATTCCAAAGAGTCCTGAAACTTTATTTATCTACAAAATAACACAAACACATCAAAATATTCACAAAACTCAAGATAATATACAAAATATTAGGTCAAATGAGTGGGAAATAGTGATATATTTACCACTCATCACACCCCCAAACCTAACATTTTGCTAGTCCTCGAGCAAAACAATAAAATAACATAAATATCTTTAAAATAAAATTAAACTAAGCCACTTTTGTAGGGATCACAGTTGCATTTAGCATATGCAACAAGCCTTAAAACCCCTAGGTGTCCCTAGTGGACGAGTTGTAGTCTCGTGAGGGCTTACAGCAACGATACCCACAAACATTTTATAAAAACAAAAAAGATAATTAAAACTAATGCACACAAAAATAAAAAGACAAGAGAAACGAGAATAAACAAGTTAGTGACTAAACATGTGAAACTCATTATCCAAGTTAAGAGTTGTTTTCTTTCTTTCTAAATTACCGAATAAGTAAATTCTCAGATTATTTTTACCATTCTTCATACACACAGCCAACAAAAGATTAATCAACCCATTTTGCCCACAATAGTCATAAGTGTAGTTGAAAAGAGAGTAATATTTTTGTCTTAAAGTTATATCAGAATTCACACATTTTTTACCAATTGAATATTTTTTCTGATTTTTCTGATTTTTTTTTATTTATATACAATATCATCTATCCATGTAACTCCCAAACCAGTTGGCTTTAAGGCACTAGGTGTTAAGACACCCCTAAGGACTTAATTACTCAGACTTCAGATATATATATTTTTTTGTAACATCTTTGATTCATGTAGCGAGCTTGGTCAGTGACTCCCAAACCAGTTGGTTTTAGGGCACTAGGTGTTAAAAAAACCCTACGGACTTAATAACTCGGATCTCAGACGTTTTTTTTATCCCATCGCTTCTTAGATGCTTCCTCCAATTAAATTAGAGCACTGAATATTACAAACTTTTCAATTACAGCTCATGTCCGTATGTTACCATGTATGTTGATAATATCTGTCAACTGAGCATATGAAGATCCATTTTAGTCAGTTTTAATGGAGAATTCACAAATTAAATAATTCAAAAGGGAATAAACAAAAATTAACTTCTTTCGAAATAGGTTGAGATACGTCTCAGGAGTGGAAATTCCTTACACAGCTATCTTACACCAATTTCACCTGATTAATCATGTTAAAACACAAAAACACAAAATATTTTTTTGTAATTTTTTTAAAATTTTTTAATTTTTTTGAATTTTTCAAAAAATTTTGACTAAAAATAAAAACAACATAAAAATAAGCTACTACAACTATTCCCCACCCCAAACCTAAATGAGACATTGTCCCCAATGTCTTAAAAAGTAGAAGATTAACTTAGAATATAGTACCTGGTTAGCTGAAATTCTACATCTAAAATGAAAATTATAGGTTAAGATCTAGATTTATCTGACGCTTTTTACCACGATCATTATCAGACCAGTTTATCTTGGAAATGATAGGGTCAATTTGTGGTTCAAAGGTTAAGATTTGGTCAATTAAATCTGGGGCAGTTCTGGCAGTGAAGAGGAGTTCTTTTAGAGGTTTTGACACAAATCCATTTCTCCGGGCATCATCAAGAAATACACAAAGAAAATCATAAAATCCATCTGCGTTGAACAGTCCAATTGGTTTCTGGTGTATGTTCAAGTTCGCCCAAGATAGTACTGTAAAGATTTCCTCCATTGTACCCAAGCCACCTGGCAAAGCAATAAAAGCATCAGCACGGTTAATCATTTCTACCAGTCATTCAGACATACCTGGCACAATTAGTTCCTCTCCGTTTGATGATCCTATCAGATTCGCCTCCGCCAAAGGTTTTGGGATGATTCCCAAGACTTGACTGCCTCCATCCTGTACAGCCTTTGAAATGATCCCCATTAGTCCAAGATTGCCACCGCCATATACTAGGTGCATATTCCTTTTGGCAATGACTCGACCCAATTCTTGTGCTGCCGCTACGTATTGTGGCTTAGTACCAACACTAGTACCACAAAAGACACAAATATTTACAACTCTTCTTCTTGAAGTGGCTTCCATTTTTATGTATTTCTTTCTCAGCTCTGGATGTCTTCAAAAGTGCAATGATGAGTTGAATTTATAGAACCTGAAAAAGTGTGAGTAACAATAACACTAGTATCTTCCAAAGGACGATTAGTAGCAAAACAGTAAATCGTGTAAACACACAAAAATAAAACACACCAAATTACAATATATACACAAATTGCATGAGTTGCATCCCTGCTAGCGCTAAGTTTAAAGTCATTAGCTAGACATGACTGCCCGAACATTAGGCTGGATCTGAAAGTGCGACACTTTCTTTTTGTCACTCAATTGATTCTCCCCAGTAGTGCTTGACATGCTGGCTGTTAACTTTGAATGTGTTGTTGGATTTGGGGTTGTATATTTCAACAACTCTGTATGATAACACTTGAGTGATCACAAATGGACCTGACCACTTTGACTTCAGCTTTCCAGGGAATAGTTTCAACCGTGAATCGTATAATAACACTTGCTGCCCTGGCTCTAATTGTCTGTGCACTATTTTTTATCATGCCATTTCTTGGTATTTTCTTTGTATAGTTTGGAATTCTCATAAGCCTGTAAGCGAAATTCCTCCAATTCGTTGAGTTGGTGGAGCCTTTTCTCTCATGCAGCTTGCAGATCAAGATTTAACTTCTTCAGTGCCCAGTACGCCTTGTGTTCAAGCTCCACTGGTAGATGGCACGCTTTCCCAAATACCATTCGATATGGGCACATACCAATAGGTGTCTTGTAAGGTGTCTGGTAGGCCCATAGTGCGTCATCCAGTTTTTCAGACCAGTCATTCCTTTTTGATCTAACGGTTCTCTCTACCTGTCAATTTGACTGTGGATGGTAAGATGTGGCAACTTTATAAGTAACTTCGTATTTGGATAGTAGTGCATCGAAGTATTTGTTGCAGAAATGTGTGCCACCATCACTGATAATCTCCCGAGGTGTTCCAAAGTGAGTGAAAATATTCTTTTTATGGAATTTAATCACCACTTTTGAATCATTGGATGGCAGTGCAATTGTTTCAACCATTTGGAGATGTAATCTACCGCAACTAGTATGTACAAGTTTCTAAATGATGGAACAAAGGGTCTCATAAAGTCCATCCTATATACATCAAATATCTCCACTTCCAGGATATTTTGCAGAGGTCCTTCATTCCTCCTCGAAATATTTCCCGTTCTTTGGCACCTGTCACATTGAAGAGCAAATAAAAAAGAATATTTAAAAAGAGTGGGCCAGAACAAACCTGATTGAAGGACTTTGGCTGCAATTTTATTCCCGCTGAAGTGTCCGCCATATGGTGATGAATGACAATGTTGCGGAACACTATTAAACTCCTCATGTGGAACACACCTCCTCAATAATTGATTAACACAACGTTTGAAAAGGTACAGCTCATCCCATACTTAGTGTTTGACTTCTTTGAAAAACTTCTTCCGTTGCTGAGTTATCCATTCCAACGGCCATTTTCCTGACACTATGTAGTTGACATAGTCAGCATACCAAGGGACATTATGCTGTTTCATGGCAAATAACTGTTCATCTGGAAAAGTTTCTTTGATTGTCAGTTCTTTGCCAGTTGTTTCTCATTCTCGAGCCTCGATAAATGATCTGCCACTTGATTTTCTGTTCCTTTCCTATCTCAGATCTCCATGTCAAATTCTTGCAATAGAAGTATCCAACGGATCAATCTGGGTTTGGTATATTTCTTCGCGATCAGGTATTTGATTGCTGAATGATCTGTGTAGACCACCACGTTGGGACCCATCAGATAGGAGCAGAATTTATCAAAAGTGAACACAACTGCAAGAAACTCATTTTCAGTGGTTGTGTAGTTGGTTTG